>SRPP01000369.1:0-24658 GCA_018360055.1 Claviceps monticola
AAAAATGTGAGAGGGCGATGACAAATAATCAGAACTGCGACGTGATAGGACGGCTGACTGAAAGCGGAGCAAGGACCGACAGTTCTGGCACGGCGCTTTCCGGCCACGACGCGTCTGTAATTGATGGAAATGAGTCTCACCTTACGGCTCGAACCCCTGTCAGCTAAATTGGCTGCGCGGCACGCCCCAGAGTCGAATTTCATCTCGAGTCCACAGCGACTGCATGATCTTGCTTCTTGCTTCTTGAACCCCGCCGCCCACGTTTACCATCCTTGCAGCGCTCGGAATTTACCTGTGACCATCCACTGTTGGACGTGCCTTGAGCCGAGGTCGGCATTGAGACCGACAATGTAAGACCGACATTACGTCCGTACATACACGAGCATGGCTTCATGCATGGCGTCGACAGATAGTTGCGACGAATCAATCAAGAGCCACTGCCTTGGTATTACAGGTTATATACGGAGGGGCGCTGTGTTGGTACATTCTGAACGACTACATGTTGGCCATTCTTACAACGTGCAACACAGCGATCCTGTTAGCATGCGCATATCGTATGTACATACCAAAATGGTGCCAAATATAGGACGCAAGTCAACATGTCCCCCTTCGGATGTGTACAGTGTAGCACGTATAGACGGCTTGCTGCATGCTGACGATCGTTCGCTATTGTTTCACACATAGCTTTAGCATTCCGAGATAGCTTCGGAAGCACCCGAGCTCCAGTTTCCAAGCGGATTCAGGCACCTCAACATGTAGGAGTTGAGGATCAACTTCTAAGGTCGGTGTCTTTGTTTTCTTGTTTTGATCTCCGTCATGCATATAAAGATGAACGTGCAACCCATACTGCAGACCCTCGACGGTTTAAGATTACTCAGTCTCCAGGTTTCTGTGCAAGTTAAAATAAGTTAAAATGGCCTTTTCCGTCAATAGAAACATGAAGCTACTCGTCTTCTTGCTACTGTATTTTCCCATAGTATACGGCATAGACTTCCACATTCTGCGCAGTGAAAACAACCACAAAACAGCAGTACAGGAGACCCCCTTCCTGTACGATGTTGTGAAACGTCAAGGTCAACGATGCGGTACGAGTGGAGGTGAAAGATGCAAAAATGGTTATTGCTGCTCCAAACAAGGGTACGTGAGTCTTTGAATTCTTTCGCTACTTGAAGACGTTCCTTAATAAAAACCCTCTTATCAGATGGTGCGGCAGGGGGCTCGAGTACTGTTCCTCCCCAGCATGCCAGGTCGACTTTAGCGACAGCTGCGACGGCAATATTCGACCCGAGGGTCCGAATACAGTCAACATCGATCGTCCAAAGATTGGTCCGGTTCCGTACGGAAAAGGAATCTATCACTGCGAAAAGTATGGCGTCGTTGCTCTCACGTACGATGATGGACCCTACGAGTATACCTCGGACTTACTTGACTTGCTAAAGGTACATCGAAGGGCCAAACCCGATTATCAGAAACTGCCAATGCTGACATGACCCACAGAAGTACGATGCGAAAGCAACGTTCTTTGTCACCGGTCGCAACCTAGGCAAAGGCGCCATCAATAACCACGATCTTCCCTGGCGGAATCTCATCAAACGCATGGTCGCTGACGGCAACCAAGTCGCAAGTCACACGTGGTCCCATCAGCGACTTACTCAGATTAGCGATAATCAGCTTTCCAACCAAATCATCTACAACGAGATTGCTTTCGCCGATATTCTCGGCTATTTCCCCACGTATATTCGCCCCCCCTACTCGTCTAGCAATGAGAGGGTGGACAGCAAACTGGGGGATTTGGGCTACCACGTCACATACTTCAATTTGGATACGGAGGGGTACCTGCATAACTCAGCGGAAGAGATACAGCGCTCAAAAGATATATGGGATGACGGTGTTGAGGGCAAGGATAGCGCGAAGACAAAGTGGTTGGGTATCGAGCATGACCCTGTCTATCAGTCTGTTTATAATTTGACAGAGTATATGCTTCGGTCGATGCGCAGAAATGGTTTCAAATCCGTCACTGTTGGGGAATGCTTAGAGGATCCCAAAGAGAATTGGTACAGATCGGTGGACAATGTAGATGAAAGGTCGCATTGATCGGAGAGCAGAAGACGCGTTCGGGGCCAGCTGTGCAGGCCACTGCAGGGTTGTGTTTAGTGGATGTAGCATGGTGGGAAGCGAGGTCGGGTTCTTCATTCGTCTGGTGGGAAACCCTAACTATGTACGATGCAGTACTCCGTAGATTTGGTGGTACGGAGTATGTATGTATTGAATCGCTGCAGAGCTGCTACCCTTGGGTACACACACCGTGCACCGTACTGGGGACTTGGGCCTTCTTAGGGACTCGAATTTGATCTACAGAGTGCGTTGTATGTAGTTATTCTTATGAGCGACACTAATAGTCATTGCCCTTTTGTTTTATCTTCTCCTTTTTGTCATTCTATTCCCCGAGAACAATGGCAATCGACCTTGTTCACTGCAATTATGTACATAATACAATGTACAGACATGTCGCATATCGGTGACACCGGCATCACGAGAACTGGAAGTGGGGACATACGATAAGATAAGATAAGCCAACGCGGGTTGAGGGAGGGGCAAAAAGCCTGGCACAACAACGCAATCGCCGTTGGCGCCAAAATTTTCGGAGATGAAAATCATCACTACTCACGAATATATCCTCGTGCGTGCAGCAGCAAACAGACACAATGGCAAACAGTACCGAGGCCGAGGCGCCTCATAATCATTTTGACGTGTGTACCATTTCAAGTCCAGTCCTTCCTGATGGCCGCAGGACTGACAAGATGCGATACAGACGATTCTGGTGCTGGACTTCGGCAGGTAAATGATACGGTTGGCCAGATGCACCTGACACAAGCATTGAGCTTATACCATCGTTAGTCAGACCAGCCATCTCATCCTCCGACGTTTGCGGGCACTCAATGTCTACACTGAGATGCTTCCCTGCAACACAAAGCTCGCTGATTTGACCTGGAAGCCCAAGGGCATCATCTTGTCTGGAGGTAAGTGTCAATTCCCGCGCCCAGTTTCACCCGTGAGGCTAACAACTTATCATAGGTCCATCGTCTGTCTACGATGAGGGCTCGCCTCGTAAGGATATTCCCCTAATATCTAGCCCTTTGTCTATACTAATTCATTAAAGACGTTGACCCCGCTGTCTTTGAGCTTGGCGTTCCTATCCTGTAAGTGCCCGAAGCGCTTTCAAGAATACAACGTTACTGATTGATGTTGGTAGGGGCATCTGGTATGTGAATCGACTCTGAAGGATGGAAATGGACATATCACTAATTCTCGCATCTAGCTATGGCTGTCAGGTATGCTACGCCACTGCAATTTTCGCGTTTACCATACAATGGCTAATTGCTTTTAGGAAATTGCTTGGCAAACCAATTCTGGAAACGTCGCTCGCGGAACGGCTCGAGGTTTGAGCTTTTCCTGAAATTCCGCAGCGTTGTCTCTTATCTAACACTGTGGCTGAACAGAATACGGGCACGCTGATGTCACCATTCAAAAAGCTGGGAGCCATGCCGACCGCCTCTTCGCTGGTTTGGGCGAGACTATGCACGGTAAATAAATTTCTTCAGTCTTCAGTGTGACACACTTGCCTCATGTGTCCTAACCTTCACGTAGCTTATATGAGCCACTTTGACAAGCTCGTACGCCTGCCTGAGGGGTTTGTTGTCGTGGCCAAAACAGCCAATTCGGAATTCGCTGGCATTGCTCACCAGACAAAGCCTGTATTTGGTACGTATACTTTCAACTTTCTATGTTTATTAACTTTTTGTAAAACCTTGCACTAACTTGCGAGGGCAACAGGTGTACAATTCCACCCCGAGCTCGAACACGTACGTCAACTTGTTCTCATTTTGTTTCACAGCTCCTCGCAGTGTAACTTACGTATTTACAACTGCAGACTCCCCGGGGCAGTGAGCTGTTGCGAAACTTCAGCGTTGATATCTGTGGCGCGATACCTAATTGGGTTATGAGCGACTTCATTGAGCAAGAAATCACTCGAATCAGGAAGCTTGTCGGCGACACTGCCCAAGTTATTGGTGGAGTCTCAGGAGGTGTAGACAGCACAGTGGCAGCGAAGCTCATGAAGGAAGCAATTGGTATGGCCCCGATAGTCGCACTAAGCAAGCATGTGTAGTGATGCTAACATAACGTTGAGGTGATCGCTTTCACGCTATCCTTATTGACAATGGTACGTCTCGAGTCTCCCGTGTAAGTATAATCACAATTAACAGGTGGTAGGATTGATGCGTCTCAACGAATGTGAGGAGGTCAAGGCAACACTCCAACAGCACCTTGGAATCAATCTTACGGTTGTCGATGGTGGCGAGCTTTTTCTAAGCCGTCTTCAGGGCGTCACTGAACCTGAAAAGAAGCGCAAGATCATCGGCGAAACCTTTGTAAGTTCCTGGCCCCACGTTCGCCGCTGTATTTATTCCGTCTCCCACCGGGCTTGGTACTAATGTTTCGCAGATCGATTTGTTCGAGAAAGAAGCCATTAGAATTGAAAACGAAGCCAAGGACACCCCCAACGCCGGAAAGGTCTCTTGGTTCCTTCAAGGAACGGTAAGCAACATCTTTGTATAACAGAACGCATTCTAACGCATGATTTGACTAACATTCTGCAGCTGTATCCCGACGTGTGAGTATCAGATCTTGCATTTCGCGGATTAGACTGATGTGAGTAGAATCGAGAGCCTCTCCTACAAAGGGCCGTCAGCGGTCATCAAATCCCATCATAATGTCGGAGGCCTACCTAAGGCAAGTTATTTTCCAATTTATTGTCCTAAACACGATGGCAAATCTCATGGACAGCCGGTCTCTGGATATCGCCTGCCCATCAGTCCATGTTCTACGATTGAACAGATCTTAGGCTAACCAATGTAAACAGCGTATGATGGATGGCGTAAGATAAGCATCTCCTAGCTCTCGTTCGATTATTTGTCTCGGCTGACTCTAACTTCGCCGATAACAGCATGGTCTTCGAGTAAGTCTGCATGTCCTAATATCCTCTTGCGTCTGGTAAAATGAAACAATCACAAGTCCTCAAGATGTGTCGAACTTTCTTATCGCCCATACTCGAGGAAAAGGAATGACGGCAAACTAATAAAATGATCAACAGCTCTTAGAACCCTTGAGAGAATTGTTCAAGGACGAAGTGAGAAGTCTCGGCCGGCGCCTACAGATTCATGAAGACCTTGTAAATCGGCACCCATTTCCTGGGTAAGCCCCCCCTGCACGTGCCCATTCTCGCATAGGATCATGTTCAAAGCAAGAGTCGCGTGAAACCCAAGGGAACTGTCACTTTGTCGCGTCTTCTCTTCTCCCAACTTGCTATTCTTGAACGCACAGACTGACTAATGCATGAACGATATAGGCCTGGCATCGGAGTGCGCGTTCTTGGAGACCTGACAACTGAACGAGTCGAGATCGCAAGAAAAGCTGATCACATCTTCATTTCCATGATCAAAGAAGCTGGCATCTACAACGAGGTGAGTTTTCTGATATCATCAAATTTGGAACAAGAGCTGACTGTATGTAGATGTCTCAAGCATACGCTGGTCTGGATACCAACAAAGGTAGGCGCGAAAAAATGCGAAAGGTTTGAGGCGTCATAATATGCATACGGTACTAATCGTCTGGTTTCAGCTGTTGGCGTAATGGGAGACACTCGTGTCTACGGGTACATCATCATGTGAGTCATAGCATCATGGCATTCGTCATTGCTCTTCAATCTGCAGTCTAAGTCTGACATCATATGGAAACGCAGTCTCCGCGCTGTTACGACGAGTGACTTTATGAGTGCCGAGCCCTACGAGTTCCCCTTCGAACTGCTCAAGGCCATTGCTCGACGAATCGTTAATGAAGTGGATGGAGTTTCACGAGTCACATATGATCTGTAAGCCCCGCACCCTCCCACTAAATCAAGAACGCAAGGGATTGCTAACCATCCGTAGATCCTCGAAACCACCTGGTACTATTGAACTCGAATAGAGAATCTTTGTTTCTTTTACGTAATGAACCGAATCATGGCATTGTCAAGATAAATAGCAAGATATCTCAGGATAAAAATTTCACAGCATCGCGAGAATAGACAGGTCCCAGTTCGGCAAGAAAATGGAGTGGAAATTCAAGAACAGATTGTACGACGAGCATCCTAATCTGGATGTGCATGACTTGGCTGTATGCAGCCGATCTTCTTTGACACTCAACATGCATGCTGGCAAGAACCGATTCAAAGAGCTGCAGTCGTTTAGCATGTATCGACTAGTAAGGTTTGATCGTACATCTTCTCAATGAAACTAGAAGTATCGAGGGCACATGCCCGCAATACAGTGGCACACAATATTGACGAAGCTGTTACTAGTTAGCCGACAATCCATCTGCACCAAGGCAAGGTCGGATGTCAGAGAGATTCTGTAACACCAGACCGAATTGGCTGCGGGGCTTTACAAGACTTTCACCGAAAAGTTATCAATCTTTTGCTACAAACCGGCTTAATTTTCGGCGTTAAGAATATTGCTGGACCAACATGTCTGCCCAACTTGCTAGGTGCTCGCTTCCGAGTTGTTTTCAGGTCATCCTTAATTGGAGCCCTGACTTGCGCTCTTGGGTTCTTTGAATCCCTCGACATTGGCTCCTGAGTCCATATCCTGCCGGGTTCTTTTGTAGATTAGAAACAAAGAAATTCTTGCATTTGGGAGAAGTCTACGATGACTGGAAAACGCGAAGCCAATAACGAGAAAAGTGCTGAACGTTCGTTTTATATCGCTGGTGGATAGACTGACGGCTACTAGCTAGTCGCCGAATATTTAAAAGAAGGACAAGGCTAATAGGCCCCTACTAGTACTGGTGTTGTAAACGGCACGAAATTGTGCAGCTGCCAGCAGACCCTCAAGTGGTCGTGGCACAAGAGTTAAACTGTTCCACATTGCGGCATCCGTGGCATCAGGTCCTTGCAAAGAAATGGTGCCCAAGCTCATTAGAAGCCGCACTGAATACGATAACCATTGGTGACCTTTTGAGTGGAGAAAGTAACTTTTCCAACACAATCGCCATACTCATAGGGCTTGTTGATGCGTCCAGTGCCCGCACCAGCCGTTTTGGAATAGGGGTCGAACATAGTGACAGCCGTCCGGGGTAGATCACGGCATCGGTGCCTGTGCCGCGAGTTCCAGGGATAGTACTCCACGAAGCCGACTTGGCTCGACTTGATGCCGCCCGCAGTGGAGGGTAGTGTCCAGGACCCAATGTGAAAGGACTCGCCAGTCGAGGTGTTGATAGCGGTCCCCTTCCAGGTCGTTCCCTGGACATGCTCGACCACGATATTATACACGGCGTTGTAAGAACCGGGGAAGTCTACAGCGCAGCTGACACCGGGACCACCATCAGCGCCAGTGTGGCAGTTTCTATCTTGAGTGGTGGAATTTCCCTGGAAGGTTGAAAAAACCGCATGGACAATGCTTTTGCCCCTAGCATTGGGTCGGTTCTGGACTCCGCAGTAGCCTACTTTGGTGATGCCTTGGAACTTGAACTGCTCGGCAAAGTAATAGCCCGACTTGTGAGCTGCACCGTCCATCTTGAAGGGAAAGATGACATCTCGAAGACCACCCGAGGGGTTTCCAGAGAATTTCCAGCCATTTCCGACTAAAGCGAACGCGGTTTGGGAGGCAGCTAATGCCATAAGTGACAAGGAGACGAGCTTCATGATGGGGCAAGTGCAAGGAATTCAGATAATGAGAGGTAAGCTAAACAGAGATTGAGTGACTGCGCTTTGTGGTTTCCGTCGGGGAAGAGACAGATTTTAACGGGGAACAGCCCTTGGGCTCTTATAGCCAAAGACACTTGACAATTTCTGGAGCCATTATGATGTTGCCGGCGCTTCTCGTGGATCCAATATTTGCACCGCTTGGCACCAACCTTCTGGAGCTGTCCTTTCGCCACCGACAGTGGAAACTTGTCGCTAGTGAGTGGTATGAGAGGCAATTGATGGCGTACGCGTGAATTTTGGAGACGAGCGGAAAGTGACGGAAGGGAGGCGAAGAGTAGTTGCGCGAGGTTTTGAAACTGTCTCACGCAAGTCCTGCGGAGCTTGAACTTGATCAAGAAACAACGAGGTGTGAAGTAATATTGCCAAGCAGAAAGCACTGTGTGTACTCATGATAAATCACTTGATAGATTTTGAAGACTACTTGGCAATTTTTACTTACTGTTACACTGAAGATGAATGTCAATTTTGTCGAATGTATCGAGCTGAACAATGAATTGCCGATACAAGCGGCAAGATGAGTACATACATACATAGTTATCGCAAAATGCAAATGATCGCGCCGCATCGCATCGATACATAGACCCACGGAGACTACGGACAAGGTATGTAAACGTTTCAGTTCTTGATGCGCAGAAAATTGGAATCCTGTGCCAATCGCCTTTTCTACGAATCATTCATGTGCCTAGCCACTGAAAAAGATCGACGATGAATTGTTAGCTGGAACAACTTCCACTTCTCAAGGTCCGGATGCCACCTGACGCCACGAAGGAGAATATCTGTGACGGTTACCCGTAATTGCTCTTTCCGTCGTTTGCATGTACCTATATATCCCGCACTAGCTGAGTTCCTAGCAGCTTAGTGTTCTGACCTTTTGGTCGGGTCGGTAAGGGATATCCGATTCCTCACAATATCTAGGTATTGAAAGTTCTTGGGAAATGCCGGCCTGAGAACTATCATCCATCCGTAGCAGACAACCTGTTTCAGTTGTAGCATTCCGTGCTGTATACATAGGGGCTGGGTATGATACTACAGCTTGTCATTGACTCTTGGCCCAAACGAGATTTGTTCGTCACACTGGGCGCATGTTGGACCACCACAAGCAAAACTTCGGCGCACTTATACGTTTCAAAAACATTGGTAGAATTCGAGATGAGAGGTGCGCAATTGAGTAAATTCTTTAAAGTTGCGACGGGGCTTCCAAATGACGCACGTGGATGAAGGTATGTTGCCGCGACGAGGGGCGACGAGGAGATTTCGCGGTTTTTATGCGGAGTCTGAGCACCTTAGGGCAAGGGTCGTTTGGAGAGGATCGAAGGCATACTCGTAACTCCGTAAGAGGTGGGAATAGAGAAGGAATAGTTGCAACTTGCAAATCAAACTTTGAACTCTTACGAAATGCTTGAATTGTGAAAGGATGACGATAGCAAGGAATCACATGAGAGCTGTGACTGGCTTATTGCTACATAGATATACTTAACTTGATGGTGCATCGGTTGCTAGAAAGTTGCGTTATAATCAATTTTCTTACATAGATGGAAAAGGCATGAATAGAAAAACTATGAGGCCGCGGCTATCGCCAGTTACAGGAGCGATGTCGAGTGTCGTAGTCGTAGCCCTTGACGGGCAGAAGTTAGCTGTCTCCAGCTGGGAGAGAAGTTAGAACTTGGAAGGTCGTGAAGGGCGCTAATAAAAGCGCGACTTCGTACTCCGTACATACATATCTTCCGGTATCGGGCGCGGGGTTGTGCTGTGAAGGGCGCTGTGAAGGGCGCTGTGCGGGGCTGCAGTGGGCGTCTTTCCCGCGGCCTTGTTGAACTGGGGTTGGCAGCCTAGGCTCGTCCTTCAAGTCCGTTCCTTATCCTCTTCTGAAAACCTCAGAGTTGGTCAATGCTTTCTTATCACGGACTCACCCGCCAACATTCCCATTTTCAAACAAGCGTGGCAAAGAAAATCAATCCGTATGCTGATGGGCCATTGGGCCTCTTTCAAATCATAGTTCACGGCTCCACTTCACCCGCGGTGCCATCAAGCTTGATGCCAAGAAGCTCGAACACATTGAAGACCAGTATCGAAACGCGTTGCTCAGGAAGCGTGAAAAATTCACACAAGAGCGAAACAGCCATCTCACGCGGCGAGGCGGTTAACGCGGAACTTGGAGTACAAGACATCAGGTCATGAGCATTCAGGCCCAGCTTATGAATCGAACCGGATATGATAAGCATTGCCGATATTCTGAGCGGAATAGCCTATACCTCCTTCGCAGGGATAAAAAACATTGAACAGCTCGTTGATGTGTCCAGTGCCCGCGCCAAGTGTTCGGGAAAATGGGTCATATAATGACCTCGGCTCTTGGCAGGGGAGGAGGACACATGCCCGGGCCCATGGGGCCGTAATATCTGATATATCCGAACTCATTTGGCCTGATACCACTCTCAGTAGAGGGAAGAGTCCAGGACCCGATATGAACGGACTTGCCATTCGAGGTGTCAACGGCGGTTGCCTTCCAGGCTGTCCCCTTGACTTGCTCCACCACAATGATATACATGGCGCCGTACGAGCCTGAGAAGTTGACGGTGCAGGTTATCGTATCATCGCTAGGAATCCCAGAGGCAACACGGCAGTTGCTGTCCTGGGTCGTGGTGCCGAGCTGGCAATCGCTAATGAACTGGGCACGGACGATACTTTTACCTCTCGGGCCGTTGGGTTGGTTCCCAATTCCGCAGATAGTAAGGCCTGCGACGCCCCGGAAGCGCAACTGCTGGGGAAAAAACATAGTCTGAATTGTAGACTGTACCGTCTATCTTGAATGGGAACGTGACATCTCGAATACCACCCGAAGGGTTTCCAGTGAAACTCAGCGAAGGCAAGGCGGGTGGGGCTAATAGGGGGCAGTTCAAAGTTGTGTACAGTCACCAGTGTAACATTAAGAAGGCTTAGAAAGTCCTGGTGGGTTCCAAATAGATCAGAGACATGAGGTATCAAGAGATCTTGGCAAATGAGAAAAGCATTGCATCATCCTTTGAAAACTCGTCAGATCCTCAAGGACCCAAGACTACACCCAAGACTACCTGTTGAACTGAAATGGAGCGAGAGTGTGCTCCATTGTGAATTGGTCAATACAATCGAGCATACGAATAGCAAGGCGGCATCTCGAGACGTGAATGAACAGAGTGTTGCAAAGAGAGACGATGACTAAGGACTTCAATATTCCAGACCAGCGGGGAACATGGCGTGGTCGAAAAAAGCAAGCAGTAACGCACTGGCGAGGGTGATAGCGTGACTCCAGTCTCGTGCAGAAATTTGAACCATGCAGCCAAACTCCTGTGAACTCAATTCATCCAAGGGCTTTGGCAAAACTAGGTATGTACAGATAGGTCACATACCGGCGAGAAAGCGGCATGCAATGGCGACGGAGCTTTCAATGCTGGACCCTCCCAAGTCGGCCATGACACAAGACATTACACTATCCTTTGTTGCGGCATCAAGTAGCATTCGGATAGCTTAGAAGCCACACTGTATACGATAACCGTTGCCGATCTTTTCAGTGGAAAACGCAACTCTTCCAACACAGCCGCCATACTCGTGCGGCTTTTGGATGCTCCCAATACCCGCGCCGGGTGTTACGGAGAAGGGGTCGTACATAGTGACAGCCGTCTTGGGCAGGGAACGGCATTTGTGGCGGTTCGCTCTCCAGGGATAGTATTCGACGAGTCCAACCTGGTTTGGACTGATGCCGCCCGAAGCAGGGGGAAGCGTCCAGGACCCAATGTGAACGGATTTGCCAGTCGAGTTGTTGACAGCCCTTCCCACCCAGGTTGTGTTCTGAACGTTTTCAACCACAATGTTATACACGATGTCGTAAGAACCGTAGAAGTCGACTGTACAGCTGACACCGGGACCGCCGTTAGCGCCAGGAGAGCAGTTTGTGTCCCGCGACGTGGCGCCGCCTTGGGAGGTGGAAAAGAGCGCATGGACGATGCTTCGGTTCGCGCGGCTGGGTCGATTCTGGATCCCACAATAGCCTACTTTTCTGATGCCTTCGAAATTGAATTTCTGCGCATAGTGATAGCCTGATTCGTGAGACGCGCCGTCTATTTTAAAGGGGAACGTGACATTTCGGAGACCGCCTGAAGGGTTGCCGGAGAATGTCCAGTAATTGCCGACCAAAGCCGACGCTGTTTGGGAGGCAGCTAGTGCCATAGTTGCCAAAGAGGCGAACCGCATTATTGGCGAAAGTGCGAGGAAGGTAGATGATGCGAGGGCAAGCTTAAATGGGCGTGATTTATCATTTGTAGTTTGCAATGGGAATGAAACAACAAATTATGTGCAACGGCGGCGAGTCGCTGTATTTATAGCCAAGAACACTGTGCTGCCTGATACATGTCTTACACTGCAACCCGATCGCTTACTGCTGTTCGCGATTGCAGCAAAGCGGCATCCCATTGCGCATCTCGCGCTGCTGACAGTGCTGTGAAGGGCCCTAAAATCCCCCAGAGCAGTCCGCCGCAGGCATCCCCCGGAAGGCACCCGGAGGGACACCTGCGCAGCGAAGAGAGGTGGTCGAGCCTCGCAATTTGGCGCCGAAACAGTGCGCACACATTGCACGTCCGCAAACCGCCATCCCATCCGCAAAACGTCCACATCGCAAACCTCACTTTCCAGCCCGACGCTCTCCAGCCTGAAGCGATGCGAGGCGAGTCTTCCTTCTCCCCGAAGCGCAGCGTAGGGCCGCGACGGAAGTAATTTGTGTACATAGTATTCTCACTTTCCTACAAGTTCCGAAACTTAGCTTTTCAGTCAAATATACACCCACCATGTGCCCCCAAATTGCTTAATAAGTTATGAGCCCGGCTCTGCAACTCCGCTGGCATTGGGATATGTATTTGACTCCGGCAGCTGTCGCTGTCGTCAGATCGAGCTCTGGGAGAGCAGGGGCGCCCACAGTGGCTACCCCCTTTAAGATCATGACCGGAGGCCGTCGCCCTTCGAAATCCCCAGCCAGTGAGGCATAAGAGGGAAAAGTCACCACAAGTCCTCAGAGACGAGGCGTCAGATAGATCTCTGTGAGAGTAGGAGCGTAGAGGCTACCCCCTTCGAGTTCTTGACCGGAGGTCGTCGTCTCCCAATATCCCCAGCCGAAGTGAGGCATAAGAGGGAGAAGACACGAGTCCCCAGAGACGAGGCCCAGCGTCAGGGTTGACTGCTGGAAAGGGGGGGAGAAAGACGTCCACCAACCGACTCACAAGCCAGCAACCTGTTGACGAAGATCACGAGAAGATCATGATTGAAGTCCTCGTGTAGCAATACACGATCCGTCTACCCCAGCGCAGTCTTTCAGCTTCGAGAGCGATCACCACTTTTTCAAAGGCTGGCGCCCAAGAACTCGACATCATCAAAAAATCAGACGACTATCTTCAGAGGAAGATACTGCACAAGCTAAATCGCACCCGACGCGATTGTCCGAGCTAAGTCAAGAGCAAAGACATGAGTCAAACAACAAGCCGAAGCACGAAAGTAGTCTTCGCACAAATAATCCGCGCCACAGAGAGTTGACCGAGGCCCTCGAGGGGAAGGTCGGCGCGCGCCGAAGAATTTCAGAGACCAAGGTACCAGGTCAGAATCAAGGAGAATAATTCGCTCAATTCTTTGTGGAAGGTCGTACACGAGTACAGAGACGACGCAACCAAAAGACAGCACTATTTGTATTTTTCTACTTCGGAAACCAATTCAATAGCTGTTTTTCGACAGCTGTTCAACAACTTGGCAGCTACTCTGCGAAAACTGCCATTCCTACTTCGAAACCCAGTTTTCCCGCCCACCCTCCCCATCCCACTCGATTTTTCGCCTGAAGCTCTCTACGTTCGCACTCTTTACTTTGTGAGGGTTCATCGCCACTTATCATCAGTCTCGCTTCTTCGCCAACTCTGCGAGTTGACTAGCTCAACTCCCACAGTGACGCTGATGGGGGAGAATAGGAGTATTGGAGCTGGAGCGCAGCGAAGGCCTACCTGGCGCTGGAATACAATGGAAGCACACACTCTGGGAAGCTACATTAGATGGAGCGCACACACAATAGAGCACCTCAGTATAACAGTTTACAGTGAAACTGAGACTCCACTCTGAGGGAGCGTCGTATCAGATGGCCACGGCTGCTGGGGCAGCATGGAGGTGCTGACCGGCATTCATGCAGGGTGAGCGTATGATACGGCACAGTCAGTGCGAGCTGACGCAGTTCTTCATGTCAGTACAGTACTGTATCATACACACACACACCGTAGCTCCTGGGGGAGTGATGGTGCTACTGCTGGGACAGCATGGAGATACTGACCGGCATATATGCTTGGAGAGCGCAGCTCCTGGGGAGTTGTTATTGCCGGGACAGCAAGCATATGCTAGCGTACAGCACATACGCTGAAGTGTGGCTGCTGGGGAAGTTAGAGGGGAGAAGTAGAACTTTAGAAGACTTCGGACCTATGGAGGAATCTGCGACATCATTACGATGTTGAACACAGCCAACTGCTGAGCTCTGGGAGCTTTTGCTGCTGACAACCTTCTCAAAACCATCGACGCCTTTCTTCGGCCTGATCTTTTCGGGAGATACGAGATTTGTAACATTTTGACACAGCATCTACACCGGTTCATCAACTCCACCGCAGATTTGGGCCTTCATGCGAAGTACAGGGACAAGGTCTTTGGAGGAACGCCATATGAAGTTTTAGGAAGCATAGGGAGCGTGCCGCCGCCGCTGGAAGCATGTTCTATGGGGGAGTATTGAGGAATAAGCCACTGCTCGTGCTGGCAGCCGCATCACATGACGGCCGCACCAGCCGATTATGTACATACATAATTGACATTCATGATTTATCACTTCTTGGTCCCAAATATTGGCCCTCTTCATAAGTCTCACAACGTGCAGGACTAAACATCGGAGTTCAGGCAGCCGATCTACTATCCATCATGATTTACATCGATGCATAATCGGCCCCATCTGTCCCAAAAGCATCGCTGATCTTGATGTCGTATGCATGTTTCAGCGAAATCGGAAGATCTACCGTCTGACAACTCGTGCCGGATGCCGGCGATGCAGTGGCAATTGGACGTAGGTTGTAGCTCATAGGCTACAGGCTACAGCCCACCCGTGACCCAACTGCGTGCTAAGGAAAATCTAGAGGTTGTTCTGTAACACCGGTTTGGAACTTGGCTCGGCTGCAGGGGCGTGAAGTTTGGATATGAGACATAAGTGCTGAAACAGGGGGCAATATGGTGCACAATATATTAACTGACTGCCGTGAGCGCTCGCTACTTGGTAGTACTGGGCCATCAAGTTGTCAACTTTTCCAAGCTCATGTCATCCATATTTCATAAATCCCGCCCCCTCAGGTCCCCATCCCCTGGAAGCCAGCTGCCAATTTCTTGAGGCTTTTGGACACAACTAAACATGGCACTTTCTCGCGCTGCGAAATGATGATGATGACTTGGATATAACATGGAAGCTATACCTTAATTATCGCTCAACACGGCTCGACTTGATGCTGAATAGATCAATGCTACTAGCTAATCTTCTACTGCAGTAAGAAAGCATGATAAACATCAACTTATCAAGGCTATTCGGGTCCCCGTTCTCGTGCAATGGCACGGACTAAGCAGCACAAACTTTCGTGAGAAGCAGAAAAGCCCATCTGGCGCGAACGTTGGACCATCAGGTCATCTGAAGGACCAAGAGTCTTAAGACCTTACACTGTCTCCTCCTCTGCCGTCTCTGCGGCATCAGGTAGAATCAGGGCTTCCGAGCGCCGAGACGGTGCTGAATAGAAACCGCACTGAATATGCCAACCATCGGGCACCCTTTGGGTGGCAAACCCAATCAGTCCAATACAATCATAATACTGGAAGGGTATATTGAGGATCCCGTTGCCCGCACCACTCGTTCTAGAGAAAGGTCTATACATAGTGACAGTTGTCTGGGGCAAGTCGCCTTTGCCACAAGTGTGGCGACCAGTGTTCCAGGGAGAGTATTCGACGATTCCATACTGATTACTGTTGATGCCTCCCGCAGAGGAAGGAAGCTTCCAGGTTCCAATGTGAATGTCCCTTCCAGTCGAGGTATTGATCGCGGTCGCTTTCCAGGTTGTCCCGCCGACATTTTCGACTACGATGTTGAAGATGGAGGCGTAGTCACCGTAGAAGTCGACGGTGCAGCTTACACCGGGACCGCCATCGACATCACTGCGGCAGTTGCTGTCCTCGGTCGTGGAGCCGGCCTGGTAGGTAGAAAAGACGGCTCGAACGACGCTTCGACCCCCAGGGCCATTGGGCTGTGTCTTGACTCCGCAGAGAGCTATGCTGCTGAGGCCTTTGAAATCGAATTGTTGGGCAAAGAAATAGCCTGACTTATGAGTTGCACCTTCCATCCTGAAGGGGAACGTGATATCTAGAAGACCACCCTTGGGTTTTCCGGTGAATCTCCAGGAGGTGCCGACCGCAGCAAATGCGGTATGGGAGGCAGCTAGTGCCATGTTTATCAAAGATGAGAACTTCATGATTGGTAAAGGTGCAAGAAGATACGAAGCAAGCTGAGATGGATATCGCGTGAGTTGTAATCTGCGTTGGATGAGGCAACAAGTTCAACCACGGCCAGCCCTTCGGCTTTTTATAGCCAAGGACGCTGCGCCGTTTGGCTCATTCATATAGATCGAGTATTTTTTCTTCATCTGTCGCTAACATTGGCGAACCATGGCTAGTGGGCTGCAAAAGGAAACGAAGACAGAACTTGGGAGCTTTTGGATGAGCGAAGGTAAGAGATGGTGGGGTGGATGCTAGATGCGTGACGTTTTAGACAGTCCTGGTGGGATCTAAGTTGATCAGAAACATATAATATCAAGAAGCCTTGGCAAGCAGGAAAAAGCATCATACGTATGAATACCCTTCTTCATGGTTGAGCAGTACTCCGTATACGAAGTATGCACCGTCCATACAGTATACCTACCACACGGAAAGCTTTCAACGTTTGCGATGGGGAGGAGATGGGTTTTGAAGTGGATTTCTAATTTCTGATGATATGTATGTAGTAGTCTTTCTCGAGCACTGATTATGTCTTGCGCGTTGCAAATTGCGTGCGCAGCTCCAATCATCCGGGGGACCCGTGACGTGATGGCCACCTATTCATCACGTCAACGCTTGAGACTGGTGCCGCACTACCACGTCGCAGGTGCAGAATGCATATGCAAAGTATGTAATGGTTACCAAGACCAGTATGCTATCTGTTAGTTGGCGACCTCGACTGACGCCATCGACGAGATGGGAAATGGGTCGAAGGCGTGCTCGGCTATGTGCCAGATCGGGCCCCGGAGGGCGCCAAGGAGCATCCGCAATTGGCGTCGGGCAATGATTTGTGGGGGATGATACCGAACCTCTGTCGATGAATGAGTGCGAGAAGGGCGAGAGAGAGTTTGACTGTAGCATGTATAAAGATGACGTTTTGCTCTAGGATATTTTTGTGATAAACAAATCAAAGGTGAACGACATTGAAGGCTAATTGACCAAAGGAACCTACAACACACAGACGAAATTCTGTAAAGAAAAAAGGCGGGAATCACAGCATAAGGAGAGCCGCCCGAGACAAACCAACCACGCACTGATAATATGGCTCCTTCCGCAGTCGTCACTACTACGACGGAGCAGCTTCGGCCAACGTACAAGTTCAACCTGGGGGCCTACAAGGAGATCGATCCATACAACGTAGACAAGGACGTTGAGACAGGCAAAGTGGGCGGGGATGGTGCCAAGGTGAGCCAAAAAGAACCAGCCAAGAAGCACTTAGCAGCATCTAAGCTCGTCGATGTCTGATGCCTAGCCGGCATTACTCAGTATCGGTTAACATACTTAGCTAACTCTTACTTCCCTTTTTTCTTCTTTTTTCTTGACAGTATCCTCATTACCTCCCCACGTGGGATGCGGCGGATCATGGCAAGTACCCGCCACTTGAGAGATTCGAACACTACGAACATGGCAAAGACGCCGACCCGTCGTACCCGAATCTGCTACCACCGGGCGGCGCCGTGAGCGTCACCAACCTCACACCCACCATCGGGTCCGAAGTGGCGGGCATCCAGCTCTCATCGCTCACAGATGCTGGCAAGGACGAGCTGGCGCACTTTGTGGCCAAGCGCAAGGTAGTGGCCTTTCGCAAGCAGGACTTTGCGGATCTGCCCATTGCCGATGCGCTCAAGTACGGTGCATACTTTGGGCGACACCACATTCATCCCACATCCGGGGCGCCCGAGGGTTTCCCCGAGATTCACCTCGTGCACCGAGGTAAAAATGATAAGGGCGCGGCCGAGTTCTTCGAGGAGAGGACGAGCTCCGTAGCCTGGCACTCAGACGTGTCTTACGAGGAGCAGCCGCCGGGTACAACGTTTCTATTTATACTCAATAAGCCTGAGACGGGCGGCGATACGCTGTTTGTTGATTCCGTGCAGGCCTATCGTCGGCTGAGCCCGCTGTTCCGTGAGCGCCTGCATCGGTTGCGCGCCACGCACTCGGGCATCGAGCAGGTTAATGCCGCGGCCGCGCAGAAGAGCATCAAGCGGCGCGAACCCGTCGTGCATGCACATCCCATTGTTCGCACTCACCCGGCTACGGGCGAAAAAGCCCTCTTTGTCAACCCGCAATGTATGTGGACGCGTGGCATGCAGTTCGAAGACGACAAAGAAATTGGGACAAGGCTAACTAACATCCAACAGTCACTCGCGACATCGTCGGTCTCAAGAAAGAAGAGTCAGACGCCCTCCTCAAGTTTCTCTACGACCATCTGGCCTATGGTGCTGACTTCCAGGCTCGCATCCGCTGGGAAGAGGGCACCGTCGTGCTCTGGGATAATCGTGTCACGCAGCACACGGCTCTGGTGGACTGGGAGGATGGCCAGCGCCGGCATTTGGCGCGCATCACGCCCCAGGCTGAGGTGCCGTACGAGACGCCCTTTGACGGATAGACACCACGTGTCCATGCCAAGTTTGAAGGCTTGATCGCCTCGATCCTTGTAGTTCCTTATTTAGTTTATGTAGCCAATGCGTCCCTTTTTCCCCTGCATCTTTTGTATTCTTAATTTCGTCGACATATGCAGATGGAACGAATTCTGTATCAACCATGACCAGTGCAGCGTGCTGGCTTCACGACATGGATGTCTGGAGTGATACCTAGAGGAAGAAGACTTGACAGTCTTATGTGCGCCGGCTCGGTGATTCTTCCAACAGGCGGTTTCAATCATCGAGGACAGAGAGACGTATGCTTTGACATTTGGGCACCTACGGAGCAGTAAAAATAGCAGCGGCTGGGAGAATTACAGTTTTGCTGAGGGGGTGATTGCAGTATGTGCTGTAGGTACAGTATGTAGGTCCCTGTAGGCGGTAGAGATGGGGCACGACACAGCTGGGGTTGGCGGTTTGACTCCATCGGCTCGGCGGGCCAGTAGACGCAAATTCGCAACCCCAGCGCTTGAGCGCAGTTCATCACATAACTAATTTGACGAACTAGGCAAATGACGGATCCGTTTGCGCTTGCACAGCCCCCTCAAGTCCCAGAGATCCAGGCAGCAACACCCCTTATCATTGCTGTGTATTTCCAAACCCCGCGCCTCATCTCGCGGTTCCGTACACCAACTTCAAATTGACCACTTGAGAGGCTTCGACCAGCCTTTCCTCTTACTTTGTCGGGCCGAGAGCTAACGTCCAAACTTCACTCTTTGTCTCGGTCCTCTGTCAAGACCACCCTCCTTCGCAGGAGCCTTCGCAGTCGCGTTTCTCATTTGTCCAGTCGATATCTTTGTCTGAAACACGCCTCGTCAACATGTCCTGGAAAACCAAACTAAAGAGCCTCAAGTCTGAGTTCGAGGGCATGATTAACCCACGAGATGGACAATCACAGCATCAGCAGCACCATGATCAACCGCCTCCTCTGCCCATGAGCACCCGGCCGCCTCCTCAGGGACCCAGTCCGAGCTTTCACACGCATTGGGCCCCGAGATTTTATCCCGATACGCCTGTTCATGTGGAGTGGGATGCCAAGCTGGGAAATGGCCATGATGGATGGGGAAATCAGGAGTTGCAGCATTATACTGCTGCTCCAGACAACATGTTTCAGTGAGTCTCGGCGCATCTCGCCCAATTGAAATCTCACTTTCATCACTCACTAGTTGTCCATGACGCTCTACTTTTCTCAGCCCTGGCTATCTGTTTTGGTTTCCCATTTTTTTTCTTTTGTGACGTTTAGAGAGACAACAATATGGCAGAGTAGAGAGAATAAGAAAGCGCAAACTAACAAACCAACCAGTACCCCGAATGGGCAACTCGTTGTAAGAGCCCTCGCAAATGGTGCGTCTTCAAATCCAGAACAGCGATACACCTCCGCCCGTCTTGTCAGCAGAACTACACTGGCTCGTGACCAGGGCGTTCTCACGGCAGTCATCTTGTCCCCCTGCGTGGAAGGAGTATGGCCCGCGTTCTGGCTGCTCCCTCAGGAGCCATTTAGCTGGCCAACTGATGGAGAGATTGACATTGCAGAAACATGGAACGGTGATTGCGAAAACCATAGTTGTCTCCATTGGGGTCAACATCATGAGCCGCACAAGCACCGTGTCATGGGGACCAAAATACATGATATGCATGCTCGTCCTGTGCGCTATGACTTTGCGTGGCAGCAGCCGGGGGGTGTAGCAGGTCAGGGCAGACTGATTTGGTACATTGACGGGCAACCCGTCATGAAGGCTACAATTCCCGAAGGGACGCGGCCAATGAGAGACATGACTGTGCTGCTGAATGTTGCGATGGGGGGCAACGTTTGTGGGGGGAAGACGCCGAGGGATGGGTTCTACGACATGGTAGTTTACTCCATGTTCTTGGCGAGCGAGCTGGAGCATGGTGGATGGGGACGTTTCGAAGCGGACTGGGGAAGTCAGAGTACGCCTCATGGCCATACTTATTGACACTAGTTTTCTATGTTCTTGAACTTTCAATGCTGTTCAGAGAACGAATCTTCACTCTGCGTCTTTGCTCTCCAACACGCTGCGCGTCGCGTTGCGCTTAAATAATTCAGCTGATTAGCTGTAGGTCGCGCGTCTCATCGTTGCGTGGACAAATGAGCATAGTGCTGCCATGGAGAAAGAAATCATCCTTTCATCTTCAAGAAGACTCTCAGAGTCAGTCATGCATCTGGTGGGACAGGACGGACTGAAGAAAAATGAAGCCTAGATAAATTGTATTGTGAAAACACGCTCCAAGTCAATGTACGATACGCTTCTCTTTCTCATCACTTGACTTCGTTAACCGCTACCTTCTGCAGATCATTAAACCAGACGTATCGGCTAACAACCATGTACAGATGCCTGTCCCAAGTGTATTGGCTGCCATGACTGGCAAATGCTCGTCTTGTCATGGTGTATCTCTGCCAGGTATTGGCGACGAGCGCCCGGGTGCTGTACTTGGGATCGGCACTGCTGGAGGGAAAGAAGACGGCAGCCAGGATCCTCCACAAGAATGAGAGAGCGGTCAGGGGAAGATCCAGCAAGAAGGTATACTTCCTAGGCAATGCTACAGACACAACCATGTACGATGTTGGCGCCTTTACATTTTCCTTCACATATTGGCTGCGAAAAAGAAAAAAATGAGGTACTTTAGCTTTCGTTCGCCCTGCTACATCATGAGAGGGACAGGGAAGCTTATGAAACTCACTTTACGGCCGAGCTCACGGCACGATGGTTGATATGACCGGATACACCGCCATCGTCGAAAGTAATGATCTGGAGACGTGTGAGCTAGTTGATGACATGAGATGGTCAACGAAATACACATGGGCTTACGGCGTCAATGTCCCATTTCTCGATGTATTCTTTCAAGATAGGCTTGATCTTGTTTTCGTCCCACCAGACCTTGGGATTGTCCTGCAAATCCGGGTGGTCCAGCGCAACGCATCTGGTTGTGTCTATGCCAAGAGCCGCACACGAGCCTAGGAGCTCCTTTTTTCTCAGTTCTCCCAACCCATAATTGTTTCCTATAAAAGAAACCAACAGAGAAGGATCGTCAGCAGCGTCCTTGAAGATGAGGCCAGATTGGCCTCAGGACTCGTCGTCATGGTTTACGATGTAGCGAAGTGCCACACGACGTACCTGTTGACATGACGACCAGGCCACCTTTGATGTTCTTGTTTCTATCCAAGACACCAAGGATACTGGGCGAAAAGAATAGGCACTCATCATCAGGATGCGCAGTCACCACGAGTAAGTTTTTGGCGGTCAGTAATTCAGGGGGTAGCAATCGGGCGTCGCTGCCGACAATGTAGGCCAGGAACCATTGCAGGAAGAGCGGACAAAGGACGGCAATTATTGCGATCCGAATGACCCAGCGACGGCGAGTACGTGTAGCCACAAGCCAGTGACATGACTTCGAAAGTGCCTGCATTGCGCAGTTGAGCTTGCGCATCATCGATGCATTAGATGGTGATTCCGTGATGTGACGGGACAATGCCGAGTGCATTGGGGGGCGCGCGGCGTCTCAACATGGCGCATATTGCGCTGACGCGGATGGCCACATGGTCCATGGGCATGAGACGTACTGCGCGCCAGGTACGATTTCAGTCGGCGCCAGGTATGATCCACAATTTATACCCCTCAATTTGACTCCGCTGTACCCCGCGCTAAAAGACAGTGCATGCTCCTCGAATTCTTCGCACCGCCATAAAACTCGACGACGGCCACCCACATGTTGCAACGATCACACATCGCTTGAGCCACCCGATGCTATCGCGACGGCTGACAAGACTTGACCGCGATGTCGAAATGCTTTCGGCCAGCAGTACGGTCCCCCATGCCGTCATCACATCGTCGGCGTCATTGTACGAGATGAGAAGCTACAGATGAGCTAGCTAGTGTCATCACCGCTGGTGTTGGAACTTGGGAATACCCCTAGCAAGAGAGGAAACACGCGGCGATTGCGCCTTGGATAACATTGACGAATTATAGGATTGCCAAGACTCATTTCTCTTCGTTGGGGACCCTGAGGACGGCATAAGCCTTCGCGGCCGGCCACGAGTGCCCGGAAGGAGCAGCAGACAGTCCTATGCCACCTGCCAGTGATAAGCAGTCGAGTCGGACATCATAATCAGCACTGCCGCCGATCGGGAGCCGACTCAGGTATCTGCGCCAGCTATAGAGCCCGGAGAGCCTCTTCCTCCTATCTCGGATAGTTCTCGATAATAACTTTGCCCGGTGCCGGCGTCGACCTCTCGAGTTAGGAGTCAGTCACCGCCGGCCCTGTTTACCTCGTGACAGACGTCGCGTATAGCGGCAAGGCCCCTCCGTCCGAGTGCCAGGCCTATCGAATAGCGATATTAAACAGAAGAAGGAGAGGCCCTACGAGCTTCGAACGGCCGCGCGAAGGCGTCACAAGTGGCTCGAGGGTTCGCTCGGCGCAGTCAACCGCATCACAGGCTCTGACTATTGTCTGAGATCTGAGGGAGTCATCCCGGACACTCAGAGAGGAGGACAATCGGCGTATCTAGGCGCAATTGGCGATGGTAGAATTGTTCATCCAAAGGCCCTGTCGCGCACTTCACCTGCTAGTATGCCTCAACGCCCCATTCCATTTCTCTTCTTCTAAGCTAGCTACCTTCAAAAACACCGTTTTCTCATTGCATGAATGCCTCTACTCATCTGATCTTCACCCCCTACTGAGAAATGCGAATTCGTAGCTATTTGGAACGTGACAAGGCGCGAGGGTCATGCTTACAACCGTATGTAGTTGTGAAATCGCACGGTGTTTTGGTCCTCTGGCTTGCACTGTAATTTGGGCGAGGTACATGCTCGAAGAGAAAAGTGGAGTGAAGAGTGGACCGTACCAGGCGCCGACTGAAATCGTACCTGGCGCGCAGTTCGTCTCATGGGCATTGGGCATGTGCACAACAGGTAGTTGCGCCACAGTTGTCCAGTGATGAAGGATGCACCACCGACTTCAGCCCTGAGCCAGCTGATCCGCCGTACAGGCGTACAGGCGTACAGGCTAGGTACCTAACTAAGTACCAGTAACGAGATTACATTACGTAGGTAATGTATTCACAGGCATCAGCCTACAGCCTTGATGAAAATGATGTGTTATTCAGTGGCTAGATCAAGTTGCTACATCAGCTAAAGGCGATATCTCAACAGGACAAACGACCCTCGCGCTGGACGGAGTAGGCTTGTACCTATGTCAATCTCTGTCCTCTTTCAGTCTTTCAGCAGGTTCGGTGCGTTGTCGCATTGCTAGGTACATACAAAGTATAGGAACGTACCTCTAGGCTCTGTGTAGGTGCTCTGTACAGAGTACATAGGGATTACATT
Source organism: Claviceps monticola (assembly GCA_018360055.1). Classification (NCBI taxonomy): domain Eukaryota; kingdom Fungi; phylum Ascomycota; class Sordariomycetes; order Hypocreales; family Clavicipitaceae; genus Claviceps; species Claviceps monticola. Next base: position 24,168 of record SRPP01000369.1, read on the forward strand.
GTAGGGTCCGTCAACAAACCCAATAAGATTATGTTCTGCCTTTGTCGCGATTGTGCTCTGCGATGACAGTCTGGCAATAGTTCCTCTCTGTTCCGGAATCCGAGCTCCGTGCCCTCAGGAGTCCAAGACGTGAAAGAACGTCACTTCAGGGTCCGAATTCCGAGCACGAATACAGAGTACAAAAAGGGGCTATGTACGGAGTACCTACGTAATAAATGCCCTGCAAGCGATGCTTTCCGCAACAATTTCTCTCTTGGTTCTCTCTCTCGGCTTATTAGGCACCTCCCACGTTCCGCCGCCACGCAGCAGCCCAGAATCGGTCTCGACTTCTGGAGAGCAGGAAGAAGAGCTGACCCTAACCCCTGCCTCAGACCTGACCCTATCTCAGACCAACTCTCTCCTTTACACAATTTTCTCGGCAACGGTGCACGGACCACGTCCGCCCACTTCTGTTATGATTTGGCTGTATAACCTGCTGTAGCCCTAACAGC
>SRPP01000037.1:0-94003 GCA_018360055.1 Claviceps monticola
AGGGGCACAGCGTGGTGGATGGCGCTGACGCCGGATACCACACAGACGATTGTTGTACACCGAGATGCGGGATGGTTTCTAGGGGAGGTCTGGCTTGTACTTACATACATAACTATGTACTAGAACGCTTACTCGGGGATTAGCCCTGCACACCCTAGTATGCCCAAAACTGGGACGCAGGGGTGTTAAATACACAACAACAACAACAACAACTCGCTCTGTCATGCCACCCCCCAAGAATCCCCTCCCCCCCCCGATCTACAACCCCAAGCTCTCGCACCGCATCTTAGCGGCCATCAGCTTCTTCAGAGACGCAATATCCATCTTCCTCGCCAAAATCGACCGATGCTTCATCTCCTCCTCCACTACCTCATCCGGCGGTCCAATCGCCTCCGCAATCATGGAGCACAGCCCCAGAACCTGCTCCAGTCTCGACCACTCATTCCTCGCCGCAGCATCAATTTCCTCCTCGATATACAAGATGCCAATTATCTTGGAAAGGCGCTGTTCATAGTCCATACTGGATAGAAGACTTGAGCAGCACAGCTTGTTCAACTGCGCCATATAGCTTGCTTTCTTTGCGGGACTCAGTGCTTCCATTCTATCCGGCATATGGCGGACAAGGTCCCTCAGCCGCGCAACTGGGCCAGGAGTGTAGGCAGAAGCAGCATCGGTGCCACATTCTTTGGTGAGTCGTTCGTGGCCGAGGGTCAGCCATGCCACCAGGGAGGGTTTGTCTGCCCAGGAGCCTGGTAATTCCTCTTGGGAAAGTAATTGTATCATTAGGCCGATATCCTTGGCTAGCATTTTCTTTACTTTCCTGGAAGGTTGAGTATCGCCGGTCCCGAAATCCTGCCCCTGGGTTTCGGGCTTGTCAGCTTCCTTCGATGAGGTGGCGTTGCTCGATGGGCCAGCGCCGTTCTCGCTATCCTTGCTTTTCTTGACCTTCTTCCTCTTCTTCCTCCCCTTACAATTCTTATTCTCGAGAGAAACAGAAGTACTTCTCATCGCCGAAGCCATAAGCTGCGTCTGCACAGCATCTCCCGCAGCAGCAGCCTTCTTCTTTCCTCTACGCTGCACCCCATTCTTCCTTGGCGAATGCGGCTCCGGCGACGGAGCCAAAGCATCTCTCGTTCCCCGCTTTCTCTTTTTGTCGCCCTTGCTGCTGCCTCCCGCGGACGAATTGGATGTCTTCGTCATCGAAAAGTTTGTAGTTGCGCGACGAGCACAGAATATGTCGCTAATATTCAAGTCCAGACGAGTGTGTCGCGAGTATTTCGCGACTCAGTTTCATGTTGAAGGTTGGAGAGAGAGAGCCTTGTAAGTGCCGATGCGAGTTGGCCATCTGCAAACGAATCGCGCAGCTGGTGCAGCTGGCCGCCGTCCTGCTGTCAAGATGGTACTAACACCTTTTGTGGTCTTTAGTGAGCGTCTGCTCTGGCACCGGTGAGTCTGTTGAAATTCCCATAGGTGGTAAGTGTTCGTCTCCGGGCACTGCGCCCCGACACTGTACTATCGAGATTAGAATTTCGTGGCTATTGGAATCTTGAATATTACGGGGAGTAAAGATGAGCGATTCCAATAGTGGCCGGGGATTCCCTTGCATATTCGGAGACTGTGCCACTCCTTAACCTTTAACATCTCCCGCGGGACTGGATCCTTTAGTCTACTTACTGTAGTACTGGCACACATATCTAGGCCATATCCTACCAAGCGCAACATTAGAAAGAACACGAGGTGGGCCTACGATAAAGACGTTCCCTCGTTAACACAGGATTCATTTGTACTGCTAAATTCATCGAGTCTACTTCACATTGCATTCCATCCCAAGCCACTTTCAACCCTCCATGTATCGTAATATACATCCCATCCATGCTTCATGCAAAAGAACCGAGCCAGAGCTTTTCTTGCCTCCGTCTTTACTACACAGTTAAACAATAATTATTTCTTGTCTTTTAAAAAATACCGCCCATCCTTTTCAAGGCCCATACGTATATCTATGCATTTACAATTCGTCGTGGAAATCACCCTCCTCCTTAGCCGCGCCTTCACCTCCGGCCTCAGCGTACATCTTGGAGGTAATGGGGTAGGCGACATTGGACAACTTCTCCCTCTGCTCCTCAAAGTCCTCGGCAGAAGCCTCGGCACCGTTCTCATCAAGCCACTCAGTGGTCTCCTTGATGGCCTCAGTGAGCTATACAACGTTGTTAGTCAGCTGCTGGAATAGAAAATAACATAAGTGGGAACAATGGTTGAAAGGGAAAACTAACCGTCTCCTTCTCTTCCTCGTCAATCTTGCCACCAAGACCATCGGCGTCGTTGAGCTGGTTCTTGATGTTGAAAGTGTAGTTCTCGAGGGCGTTACGGGCCTCGATGCGCTCACGAGTGGCCTTGTCCTCCTCGGCGAATTTCTCAGCCTCGGCGACCATGCGGTCAATTTCCTCCTGGGTAAGACGGCCCTTGTCGTTGGTGATGGTGATGGACTCCTGCTTGCCAGTGCCCTTGTCGTGGGCAGAAACCTTGAGAATACCGTTGGCATCGAGCTCAAAGGAGACTTCGATTTGGGGGACACCACGGGGGGCGGGGGGGATGCCAGTGAGCTCGAACTTGCCAAGGTTGTTGTTGTCCTTGGTCAAAGATCGCTCACCCTCAAAGACCTGGATCAGGACCACGGGCTGGTTGTCAGCAGCGGTGGAGAAGATCTGGCTCTTGCGAGTGGGAATGGGGGTATTGCGAGGGATCAGCTTGGTCATGACTCCACCAGTAGTCTCGATACCAAGAGTCAAAGGGTTGACGTCCATGAGGACAATCTCCTCAGTTCCCTCCTCTCCGGAAAGGACACCAGCCTGAACGGCGGCACCAAAGGCAACAGCCTCATCGGGGTTGATACCCTTGGATGCCTTCTTGCCACCAAAGTATTCCTCGATGAGAGCCTGAACCTTGGGGATACGAGTAGAGCCACCGACAAGAACGATGTCGTCAATCTCAGTCTTCTTCACGTTGGCGTCCTTGAGGACCTGTTCAACAGGCTTGATGGTCTTCTTGAACAGATCAATGTTCAGCTCCTCGAACTTGGCGCGGGTCAGGGTCTCGGAGAAGTCGTTGCCCTCAAAGAAAGCCTCAATTTCGATACGGGTGCTCATCTGAGAGGACAGAGTACGCTTCGCCTTCTCGGCCTCACGCTTGAGCTTGCCCATTGCCTTGAGGTCCTTGGTGATGTCGACACCGTTCTTCTTGTTGTACGTCTTGGCAAAGTGGTTGATGACACGCTGGTCAAAATCCTCACCTCCAAGATGGGTGTCACCAGCGGTCGCCAGAACCTCGAAGACACCCTGGTCAATGGACAGAAGTGACACATCGAAGGTACCACCACCAAGATCGTAGACAATAATCTGTCGCTCCTCCTGAGTCTTGTCCAAACCATAGGCGATAGCGGCGGCGGTGGGCTCGTTCACAATTCGGAGAACGTTAAGACCGGCAATAACACCGGCATCCTTGGTAGCCTGACGCTGGTTGTCCTATGAGGTGTGTTAGCAAAGTAGGTGAAAAATTCGACACCATTTTATCAGGGTATCTGGAACTCACATTGAAGTAGGCGGGGACAGTGACAACGGCGTGGGTGACCTTCTTGCCCAAGTAGGACTCGGCAACCTCCTTCATCTTGCCCAAGACCATGGCAGAAACCTCCTCGGGGGTGAAAGTCTTCTCGGATCCGCTCACTTCCACCTTGACGACGGGCTTGCCATCCTTGGAAGCAACCTTGTAGGGGAAGTGTTTGATGTCGTTCTGAACGTCCTTCTCGCTGAACTTGCGACCAATAAGACGCCTGGGTGAATGTTAGAATTCGGGTTCCCCAAGCTTCGAAGACTTCTTTTCTTTTTGTCTTTCGCTCATCTCGACTCCAACTTACTTGATGTCATAAATGGTTCGAGTAGGGTTGGCAGCGGCCTGATTCTTGGCCGAGTCACCAACCAGGCGCTCATCATCGGTGAAAGCGACGTATGAAGGAGTAATTCGGTTACCCTGGTCATTGACGAGAATTTCGACCTTGCCCTTCTGCATCACACCAACACAGCTGTAGGTAGTACCCAAATCCTACAGTTCAATTGTCAGCAAAATTGCACCAACTATAACAAGCAGCCTGTGTTTGCAGGAGAGCTTGTCTGGTGCCAGCCAGTAGCAAATGCATTGGCCAACACCGCGCATTGCGGATGGCGATTCTTAGGTCCATGACATACAATACCGATGACAGTGCCATAGTTGTCCGTCTCGTCAGCCTGAACTGACTTGACAAACGCCAAGGGCGAGAAAAGAAGCGTGATCCAGCACAAGAGCCCGAGGCCCAAGGCAAATGTGCTCCTTGACCGAGCCATTGCGAAGTAGGCTGTGTGTCAGGTTGTTGCTCTCGCGGAAGTACAATGACTGGTTGCGTAATTCAAAAGAAAAGAAACCACAATAAAGAATTCACTCTACGCAGCGAGGAATCTTGTCGTCCTCAATGCGTCTTCACCGAGAGATGGTGGAAGGGAGGGTATCGACTGGAGTTGGGAATGGAAAAGAAAGAAGTCAGGGCTGGGGGACGCGACGACTTATGAACAAGCGGTTCCCTTGCAGAGAAGGTCAAGGTGTTCAAAAGAGTACAAAAGGCCAGATTTCACAACCAAGGTTCCTGACCTCAACGCTGGCTCCACGTGACAAGGGTGTATGTGATCTGGCGCGTCCGTCGCACTGTACGCCATTGTCGGCCGATGATGTTATGCGCCCAAGGGTCGAAGCCAATGCCATTCACGCTAGGCCTTTCTAACCTCTTTCCGTTTTTGTTCCTTCCTATGTACATACCCATTGATGGCCTCGGGGTGGCCGCCTACATACCGTTTCTAAATGGCCGTTGTGGCACTCTAGTCAGGGAAGCACAGTGTCAGGACGGAGAATCACACAGGGCCCGACATGTTCGCAGTCTATGTATGTACCTATGATTGGCGCCACGGTGTCCAAACGCGGCCCCCAATGCTTCAGAGTCGCGACTCGACTCGCTCACAGTGGGTCACAACGCTGGAGCGTGCTAGAATTCTACGGAAGGTGGCACGACCGAACTCGGAACGGCCAGGCTGGCAGAGACGAAGAGGACACGCCGTCTTGCTTCACAAAGAAGGCGTTCCCTTGACTCATCTCAGCTGCCACTGAACAATTGAGCCTCAGGATGAGTGTTGGGAGGACCATGGTCGTGATTTATAATTCACGCCGGCGTCTTCATGTTAAATTCTATCCTTGGAAAAGACATCTAGCGTCGTGCTGCCCGCGACCCTTCGTTCTAAATATATATGTAGGTACGTAGCTAGATATAGATAGACAATGTCGATACGTGCCACCTCAGATACTCTCCTTCTTTCAACGTCTTTGCATCCTCTAACTCTGGAACACGCATAAGAGCATAGCCATCGTCTCCCAGAGCAAAGAAAAACGGGACGAATCTCCCAGACAAGTATGCTTATTCTAGTAGCCCTGCGGCAATGGTCTCCCCTCCACTTCGAAGAACAACTCTCTGACCCTTTTCCAAAGGAACTTTCGACGCCAATTTGACCATGACGCGGGCTACTCCACCTGGTTGCACCACCTTGGGCTTCTTCTTGACCACTTCCCCCGTGGCTTTGTCCAACGTGGCGGGAATGGAGTGGATCTGTCCAGCGGCATGGAGGCGTCCGCGGTGCAAGTCAACGGGCATAGGCATCAGGTGCTCAAATGCCATGGCTCGCATCGTAAACGTGTCCCCAACAGGAATGGGATCGGTCGCATCACAGAGAATGTCCCCAACTCGGATGTGAATCGGATCAATGTCCGTCAGCGCAATGCTGACGCTCTGTCCAGCGACAGCCCATTCTTGGGAATCGGCATCCACCATGATGGACTTGATGTAGGCCGACTCTCCGCTAGGTTGCACGATTACAGCATCGCCAATTTGGATAGTACCGGCATCGATTCGCCCCGCGAGAGTGGTAGTTCCTTGTTGTGGACTTCGAAACACTTCCGAGACTGACATGCGGAAAGGCTTGGTGAGAGCCCGAGACGTGCTGGGCTCAGAGATTTCCAGAGCCTCGATCAAAGTTGAGCCAGTGTACCAAGCAGCAGCCTCGTCTTCCGTCTTGCTGGCAATGTTGTCCCCGTTGAGACCCGAGATTGGAATGAAGCTCACGAGCTTACTCTGAAACCCAAGTCCGGTGAGGAAGCCCAAGACTTGCTGAGATATCTCGTCGAATCGTTCTTGCGACCAGCCAACCATGTCGAGCTTGTTGACGGTCACAATCAAGCGTTGCACGCCAAGACTGCGTAGCAACAACACATGCTCCTTTGTCTGGCCTTTGAGGCCCTTTTCGTATGCACCCGTATTCGCATCAATGACGAGAATGGCGAAATCTGCTTGGCTGGCACCTGCAATCATATTGGGCACAAAATCTTGATGACCTGGAGCGTCCAAAATTGTAAATTTCGTAGTTGGCGTCTCGAAATGGTTCGTGGCAATGTCGATTGTGACACCGCGTTCTCTTTCTTCCGTCCTCTGGTCCATTACCCAAGCTAAAGCAAAAGATTGTTTTCCAGTCTTTTCAGCTTGTCTACGGTATTTATCGACCGTCCGTTCTTGCACAAACTTGAGCTCCAGCAAAAGGCGACCCATGAGCGTGCTCTTTCCTGCGTCGACGTGTCCTACAGCGGGGTCAGAAGACGTAATGGGGAAGATCGAGGACGGCAATGGCAACACTCTAATGACTTACCCACCACCACAAAACTAATGCTCTTTTTGCTATTGCTTTTCTCGTATTCTTTGACCACGTCCAACCCTTTGCTTTTGGGGGGCGGTACGTCGCTGACTTTCAGCTTTGAAACGCCATTCGCCAGCCCCGCGTCCTGGGACGTGGCGTTGCCGTTCGTGACCTTTTTACTCGTGGCAGCAGCTGCTGCTGCCTTGGGAGCAAGCGTAGCCTTTTTACCCGCTGAACAAGTATTAGGATTAGCCTCATTATTTTGTCCTAGCAAAACTCGAACCTTTCGCCTGTGCTGCTAAAACAACATCGTCCGGACTGGGCGTTGAAAATGCATTGGTTACAAAGGAAGATGAAAAGGCGTATGGCATAGCATAGAATTCAGGCCTGTTTGCTTGACGATTGTCCGGAGCGGATCCGACTAGAACTTTGGCGAATGTAGATGGCCTGGAACTGGAAACCTGTGGCGAGAGATCCGGCGACTCGGGTACGTCACCGTTTGAAGTCGCCATTGAGGTGCCAGAAGAGTCCTCATGAGTTCCGCCATTCTCTTTGAAACCTTTTTGAGATAATAGAGACAGGGATGTAGACTCTGTGACTTCTACAGCCAGATTGCCCAGAGCCACGTGAGCTGGTGAAGATTCTCCATTGCAGCGAAGCTTCTTTGACGGGTAAGTAGGTGTCTCGACATGATCTTTCTGGGCACCATCAGATAGGGACAGTCGCTTCATTCCAGTTTCGACCGAACAGGCCTTCGTTTGCTCCTTCTTCTCGTCGTTTTTCTTCTTCCTCGCTGCAGCCAGTGCTTGGAGTTTGGACATCTTCGGTGGTGCCCCTTCCCCTCCGCCTAGTAGACCACCCTTGGGACGAACGGGCGGAACGAGACAGGCCTGACGATTCAGAGGAGTATTCAGCCATGGCATATCGCTGAAGTCGACGCAACTGAAGACCGGACTCTTGCCAGGGCCGCGGGCTTGTCTTGGTAACGGTAGTGGTGGTGGCAGAGGAAACGCTTCGGGCCGAGCAAAGTCCGTGGAAAATGGCAATCCAGTATCCGCTCCATCCAATCTCACAAACAGGCTGAGAGTAGGCGAAAAAGAGAATCCATTCAACTTACCCTCGGGAGCCTTTTTGGATGTGGCTGTAGGGGGGGGCGGTGCAATGAACTTTTTGCTCAGATACGCCACTGACTTGTCCACATCGTAGAAGTAGTGCCAAAGGGCCTCCTGAATTTGTTCCACGGTAACTTTGCTCGCACTTGCCCCGAGTGATTTCTTAACGTCCGCCGTGCCTTTCTCCATCGCCGCCTTGTCCTCCACGCTCAGGCCTTCTTCCGCCTCGTCTTCGTATTCGTCCCCGTCATATAAATCATCTTCGTCGTACAGATCGGCGGGCGCCATATCGCGAAAGGGCAGGAGATAATTGGGACCAATTGGCGTGTCGACCACTTTCCTTCGATCCGTCTCAATCTGGTGAGCACCAAGGTGTTCTCGAGTCTGGGGGTCAAACGCAACTGCGACGCTGAGCAGGGCGCCGTTCGACGTGAGGGGAACAAGCTGAAATGAGGAGATGGATAGAATACTCCAATGGATGAGAGAGCAGAGACGGGTTTCCAGAAGCGATAGGGCCTGTTTTACACTACCTAATGTAGTGGAAAATTTGAGCAGGAGGATAAGTCCTGGAGTATCTGAACGTGGGCCAAACGTCAGATGAATAGATTCATGACGCGGGGCGAGACTCGCTCCACTTTTCTTAGCATGAGCAGGAACTGGAGGTACATAGTTACATACATACATGATACATTATATGTATGCACACCTGTGACCTAGGTGCCCAATGTGACTTCAGCGCATGGTTTAGGCCTTCAACTTCATGCTGTCTAGGTACTGAATTTCACTGCCTGGATCAACGCAATCAAATAGTCACAATGACAGAGGAGTGCATCTGTCCTGCACCAGAACAGCGTCGCTAATGTACATGGTCATCAAATTGATATTGGATGGGTCCTGCGAGATCATCGCCGTGTCAGTGGCAGAAGCGATGAACAAATCCATGACTACAGTACAACATACCTACTACATATCCGTTTTGCATTTCACCATAATGGCCTCACAAATTTACCGCTGATCACCTTCCGCTTTCATCCCAGTCTCTCCAGGCAGATGAAGTCTCCAATAATTAGGCAACAATCATAGCATACACGAAAGCAAGAATAGAAAAGACAAAGGACATCCACCAATATGATGCATTTGCAAAACGCCCTCATCTACAAAAGCCAACGCCACATTTGAAGCCAGAAAAAGAAAAGATGGACGACGACGACATCTGTTTGACACCCTATCTTTCATGCCCTACAATGCATAGATTTCTCTCCTCACCCCATGTAGTGTTTGGCGAGAAAGGCCATGTTTCCTTTCGGGCCAAAGATCCATTTATATGCTCTCCTTGACTGGGCTATAATAGCCAACTGCTTCATCTTTTCTTGGAAAATGCCTTGCTTACTTTCTGTATCTTGGATGGCGGGGCCGCGGCCTCGACTTCGCTCTCTTCGTCTTCGCCCAATGATTCATCTACGTCGTCATAATCGACTTCGTTTTCGTCAAGTGGCTCCTCTGCTGCGTCGCTGTCGTCCTCTTCTTGGGGATCCTCCTCCTCCTCCTCCTCCTGTGAGTCGCCGATCGCGTTGGGCAGATGCACTTCCTCTTCTTCGTCGTCGTCTTCTTCTTCGCTGTCGTCATCGTCATGTTTTGAGATTTTCTGATTGCGTCTTCTTTTGGGCTTGGCGGTGTAACCATTGGTGTCTTTCCTGCTGACAGTGTCAGTCTCCCCTTCTACCCAGATGGTGTCGTCGTCTTCGTCTTCGTCTTCGTCGGATGATTCGCCCTGACGCAGGAGGCCAGAGGAGCGCTTCATTTTGCGACGAAGGTCCATTTGACATTCGAGGAGATCCAGCTTGCCTTTGAGCGCGAGGAGGCTGTTAAGACCCTTGGCTCGTTCGGCGAGGACCTTTTGAAGGCCGTTGAGGCTATGGACGACCTTTGGCTGGGAGGCGAGCGAGCCGCCATGAGAAATGAGAGTCCATTGTACCCAGGTCATGAGGTTGCCGGCGCGACCGGGTCGACGGTGCAGGCGTGCGGCCAGTTTGTTCAGCAGATTGCCGGCAAGGGAGCTGTCTATCCGCTCTATTGTGTTTCTGATAGTAGGGAGGTCGGTGGTGTGCAGGCATGATTCGAGGAGCTCAGTATCGTCTGTCTTAAGGGCTTGCGTCAAAACGGTTGTGAGAGACTGATGGGATGGGGGCGTGATGGCTGTACGAGCCGACGGAGTAGCCAAGTTGCCCGAGTGGGATGATTGCTGGAGCAGGGCTGGTACGTCGATGGCGTCGTTTCCCCGCAGGAGTTCCCCAAACGACGGTGATATCTCTCCATTATGGGATTCGTCCTCCGCCTCATCCTCGTCAGCTTTGGTAGACTTTCCATTGACATGGGCCGCGGCTATTTCCTTTTTGCTGATGCTGTCGTTGGGCACATCCCCTGCATCCTCCATCTCTGCATCCGAAATGCCTTCCTCATCGCTGGCCGCGTCAGAGGATATCTCAATCATATCCATTTGCGAGCTTTGAATGGCATCGGCCCCGGCAACAGAGGCTAGAGTCTCATCAATAGTGTTCTTGGTGGGCACCTTGGCGCTCGACTGGACCACCGGGGCAACCAGTTTGCCCGGCGTCTTTCTTTTCGCCGGCATGGGCATTGAATGGCCTGAATCCGCTCTGAGGAAGGAGAACGAAAAATTCTCACTGGACGAGGACAGTTATAATGAAGTCGGAGGTGGAATGCGTCTTCGCGTTTTGGCGACGATGGTAGGCTTGTGCTTGATCGCGTTTCCGAGCGGGATGGTAAGAAAGACGAGCAGGGCTCTCTTCTTTCGCACGGCAATAAAGCTTAGTCTTGAAACCAGGGATAAGTGAGCACGTTGTTCTCAAGAGCTGATGTGCAGAAAGTACTTTACGGCCGGTACTTCTGTGCCGAGCAAACACCAAGATCAGGTTGGGAAAATTCTCACGAATGGCCGCTGCTTCAGCGAACTTTTTTTCCGGCTGTCGATAACCATTTGAATAGGTAGGCCCACAATGAAGAAAAAAGTGATTAGTGTGATTGAGCGATAAGAGATGAATTCATCGATAAGATGAGGGTCAGGTGAGAAGTCACATGTGCTATCACTAGGTACCTAGTAGGTATACACATAGTTTCTAGGAGCCTATGTGATGGTTCATTTTAGTGGAGCCATCGAAACGTGTTTCGTCCCGAGTCACGACTCACGAGGAGTCACGACAACACTCCAAGAGGAGGCTGGGAGGCCTTCCTCCCTTGTCTTGCGAACGAAATATGGTTGGACCGTGGACGAGTGAGTGAGCCAAATTGTCCGCTCTTAGCCTGCTCCATTTCAACCTCTGGGCTCAAGTTTGGGAAAGCCACGGGAGCTGCGGAAAGGTGCACTTTGAGAGCTATTCTAATTAAGCGTGAAGGAAGCTTACGTGGTCCACGCGCTCGCGACTCTTGACATAAACACGCCGACCAACCTACTCCGTATGTGGTTATGTGTTCCCTTCTGTGTTCATCCTCCTCATAAGTAGGAAACTCAAGCCGACAGGACTCAGTTTCGAAATAAACAACTCGTCCGCGTTCAATCAGCTAAATGTCCAGGCCCCAGGGGGTCCCCTCCTCGTCTGCGCCACAAAGGTGGGATTTGTGGATCATCAACCCCGTTTGGAGGGTTTGTCGCGTCAAGGCATTAAATGGTCTATAGAGGTTGACTTATGCATTTACATACTCCGTATGACGATAATGGGCCAGGGTGGATGACGCGAGTTGGCTGGGCTTTGAAAGGACAGAGGAAAGGCTGCTCTGTTGTAACTTGTGCGCCCTTTTCTTCTACGTAGGATGGTCAAAGTCCGAGGTGAAAGCTGCGCATTGCGTACACCTCGTACTCGATTGATGACTGCTCATCAAAAGGCATACATAGCTTATCGAATGAGTTTACCTGAAGCTAGACGGAATCGGAGCTGTCTGGTGAAGTTCGGGTAACTGGCGCCCGGGTAGCCGATTATAGAGATACAGTGAGAGATTGGATGCGCGTGCTTCTGGAACACGCCATACTAAATGGAAGATGATAGGCATCTTTCGGCTGTTGATGTTAGACCTCTTCATCATTCAATTGTCGTGGACGCGGAAGATGGGGGGCCGCCATGTTGGGAGCGAGAGAAGAGAACACGTGGTGTGGTTCGTACCTCATCATATCAGCAAGCATCTCGTGGCTGTTGTGGCTGTTGTGGCGGCTGTGGCGGCTGTGGCTGGAGGCGGGCAGCGCTCCTCCCCAAGGTAAATTTTTCGTGCCCCAGGCCCCAGCCTTCCTCGCGCCCCGTTAGTCACAAATCAAACATCGCAGCTGATTTGTTCTTCTCTCTCATAAATACCTCGGCGCCTCCGACCGGCAATATTTCACTGACGAGCACGCGCTTTCCCTCGCAGACGCCCCCCCGTTTTCCCCCGTTTCCCCCTTCCGTCCACTGCGACTCGTCCACCTTGCCAAAGGCACTTGCACGGTACACTTCCGCCCATCTCTCCACCACCAACTTGACCCCATCGAAGCTCGCATTCCGCCGTACCGCTTGCGTACTGCTCGCGCACTGCACTTGTATCCAGACGTCAAGCCCAAATCACCGCACACGGCCCAGCTTGGTCGCGACCAACCACCGTTCCGTCGGCTACTTTCCCTATTCGAGCATAAAGGTAGAAGGTCGACCGGCTTGCACCTCAATTCTCCTTTGAGCTCTCTTTTTTCTTCCCTTCTTTTCCGCCCCCTTTTTCCCTCGGTCGCCGCCCGCGAAGCTTGCGTGGCTGTTTCGACTCCATCGCGCCCGGCGCATCGACTTTTGCCGTCGCGACGCTCTCCGTCTGATTTATTCAGCCGCTTGTTTCAAACGCCAACTGTTACCGTTGACAGTTATCTGTCCGATACTTCTAATTCGACCCCGCCGCCGCCTTTGTGAGAAACTGTCGCACGCGCCGAGTCATTTCGTGACATCGTCAACACAACTTACTCCGTCAGCCTGCGAGTCGTCGCTTGTCGCATCAGCTCTGCGCACCGTGCACCCCTGCATCTGTCACAGGCACTGAGGATATCGCGTCTTTCCCCGGTTCCAGCATTTCCCGGCCGGCCACCGTACTTGCCTGTTTCGCGACTGGCCACTTTAGCGTGACACGTCTACAATATTCTGCATACACGCAGCAATTCGCTGAGTTAGAAACACCCGCGACCAGCCGTTTCTGGCGTAACTGTTCCATCACATCGGATTGGATGCCGCGACGACAATTCTGAGCTTTAGCCATACAATTCGAGCTGTATAAACGAACGACGACCATGAGTTCGCCTGGCGCAGATGCACCCGCGCTGGACCCGAAGTCGAACATGCCGGTTAGAGAAAAGAATCAAGACGGGCAGAAGTCGGAGCTTCCTGGGTAAGTAGTCTTTTGATCACCTGCTGCAGGATGCCTCTCTCGCATATGAAGTGCCGTGTTGGTCATCTGCTCCACTTGCTGACTGCGCGTACCGTGTCGTACAGTCACAGCGCCGACGGTGCGCCTAAACCAGAGTCTCAGTCCGAGTCCAAATCTGACTCTTTGTCGCGACCAGCCGTCACCGGTGAGAATTCTACTGAGGTCGCGCCTGTGTCGAACAACGATGAAACCAGGGAAACTGCTGTAGCGAGTGACAAACAGCCGCATGTACCCAACGGAGTCGATGCAGGCGTGAAAAAAGATATGAAGCCCTCTGCCTCCGACGATACCCCCATGCACGATGCACCTGCGATTGCAGATGGTACGACTTCAAAACTTACAGATCCCGAGGACAACAAAGTAGACAAAAAATATGATGAATCCTCAGATAAGGATAATGTCGACACAGAAATGACTGATTTACCTGCTTTGAAGACCAAATCGCTTGATGCGGCGGCCTCTGAAGGCCACGACACTCGGGAGTCTGCTACAGCTCAGGACAAACCCGCCCCGCCGACATCTGACGTCGACCTGGGCCCGGCTAGCATGTCACAACTGGCTATTGAAACCACCGAGAAATCCAGCCCTGCCGTCGAAGCATCAGGCGACATGCCTATGACTGACGCACCCAGTGCCAAGGTCTCCCGTGAGCGGTATGAGGACGAGGGCGCGGCTATCGATGAGCCGGCTTCAAAGCGGGCGCGGACCGAGCCCAAAGATGAACAGCCTGCCGCTTCAGCGCCAGCACAAGGAGAAACACAAGCCACAGTCTCTGTTACCGAGACTCCTGGCTTGAACTTGTCAGCGCTCACCAAGCTGTCCAACTGGGCTGATGAGGAGACAAACAAGCGCCACATCTCTGCCTTTCAACGCAGGGAGATGCGCAAGATTGTTGGCCGCATCAGGAAAACCAAGGCTGGTGGACATTTCAGAGAGTCGGTCCAGAAGCTCTGGCCTGGGTTATGGGACAGCTATGTTGTCAAAGTTCCCCGACCTATGGATCTTGCAGAACTCGATCGGGGCCTGCGCGATCCCGCCGGTCCGTACCACACCTATGGCGAGTTTCGAAAGGACCTGGGCTTGATTTTTGAAAATGCTTTGAATTTCAATGGCCCGCTTCACGATATAACCGCGTCAGGAGCCACGGCAGTCAAGGCTATTTGGGAAGAAGTGTTGCCAATTCCCTCCGAGGAGCCCCCGAAACCGAGAGCTATGCCCAAACCTAAGCCTGTCCGCGAATCCCGCGCCATTGGCAACACGGAACAATTTGTACGTCCACAGTTTACAGGTCCCCGTGCCAGCTCTGCTGTGGATGCCACCTCCTCTACCAAAGCTACCGCCGCCACTTCACACGATCAAGCCGCTGCGGATCGTCGAAGCTCCACAGCTACGGAAGGAGACAGACCAAAACGAACAGTCCGCGCCCCGAAGCCCAAGGATATCGACTACAGCACAAAGCCTTCTCGCAAGAAGCTTAAACCCGAGCTCCAGTTCGCGGAAGAAGTTCTGAACGAAATCATGGCCGGCAGGCATCACGACATGAATCAGTGGTTCATGGATCCTGTAGATGCTGAGGGCCTCAATATTCCTGACTACTACTCCGTCATCAAGAAGCCCATGGATTTGAACAAGGTGTCCCGCATGCTGTCTGGCGGCGAGATTTCTAGCCTCAGGGAGTTTGAAAAGACGGTACGACTCATATTCGACAATTGCTTCAAGTTCAATGGGCCCGTCGGCCAGGGAAATCCAGTTTCTGTTCTTGCCAAAAGGCTGGAAGACTTGTTGCTCGCACAACTAAAGGGCAAAGATGCTTGGCTGGCGAAGCATGCCAAGTACAATGCCCCAGCAGCGGCGTCCATTGGCAGCGACGAAGATGAGGATGACGAAGACGAAGACGGCGAGGATGCAACCGTGGCGGTCATCGATAGTAAAGAGATTGAGGAGCTGCAGGCAAAGCTTGATGAAGAGACGAAGAAGCTCAACAGCATGCTCCTTACCTCGAATCAAAGCATGATTGACATTCAAAAGAACATTGTTGACATGGTTCAAAAGACGCTCATTGCCAAGGCACAAGAAGTTCAGGCAGCTCGCGCCAGGGCGAAGAACGATCGGTCCAAAAAATCGGGCAAAGGTGGTAAAACAAAGTCGGGAGGAGCATCCGGAGGTCGAAAGTCGACTGGTGGTGCAGCCAAGAAATCCGGAGGTTCCAAAAAGATTACCCCGAGGAAGAGCCTGACGGCGGCCCAAAAGGATCTGATTGCCAACGGTATCAACGATTTGGAGTTTCCCTATATGGACCGGGCGATCGACATCATCAAGAAGGATACTGGGCAAAATGTGAGTGAATAATCCAATCCCCTGTCCCTCAGATCCTTCTCCCATAAGAGCCAGGGGCGTAGAGATACCAAGGGCATCATACTGACTGTTGTCTCACAGGAGAACAACGATGGTGAACTTGAGTTAGATATTGACCAACTGAGTCACGATGCCCTCTGTAAGCTTTGGGACATATGTCGCAAAGCTGTGCCCGGATTTGCCCGAGACATGGAGCCCTTGTCAGCTCCAGAAGCTAGCCGGCCGTCAGCGAAGGCTGGCTCGAAGGCATCGTCAGCGGCGAAACCAAAGAAAAATAAGCCCATGAGCGCATCGGAGCAAGAGCAACGGATCGCGGAGCTGCAGGCCCTCAGTCAAATGTATAAGAACCCGCAGGAAGCCAGCCCGGGTGTGACGCAAGCACCGACTCCAGGCGCTGAGACGAGTGATGATTCAGACTCGGAGGAGGAGTAAGTTGGGCCTTGAACGAGCTGTAGCCTGTGAGCGGCGTGTTTGGTTATGAGAAAACGAAGTCATTGGATGGAGCCGGCGTTGGTATGGAATCCTACTCGACGCAATAGCCCACGTCTCGTGGACGATGACACTGATAAGTTTGCCCTTTGTCTTGAACATGACGGGGTCGCCAGTTTGTCACGCGTCTGACGTCGCGGCGCTGACATGCTATTTGTCGTCGTAAATGTGATTAATTCCTGCATCCTTTTAGTAGAGGCTTTTGCATATGTTTCGCCACTATATCCGCCCTCGAATTTAGCACACTTACCACTACATCGCTGTCTGGATGGCTACAACGGTGGCTTGATTGCGGAAACTGTGGACGGAGTTGGGACTTGGGAGGTTTTTTTTGTCTTGTTTCCGGCTTTGCCGAGTCGAGGGATGTGTATACTGATTGCCCAATGCCATTGATAGGGGTTTACCTGAACGCGGGAGCCGAGGAGGATGAAAGAAACAGCGACGGAACGTACGAAGGGGTACATCTGCTCAATCGCTGTATGTAGAACTCCACGTGTATCATGTATAATGCTTTTCTCACATTTTTTCTCGTGGGTGGTGGTGCATGTATATGGCGCGTTTGTGGTTTATGCCTCAAAATCCCCACCAAGTCCCAGTACATACATGTATGTGTACATGCATGTGAAATATGCGGCTCGCTCCCAGCAAGCCGTGGGACTATGTACATACTATTTTGCAGACGCTATGTACATACAGCCTACAGCCTACAGTACATCGTACGATAGGCGAGTATGTACCACACAGTATGTGCCTACGTAGTGAATTGTATTGGACGCCATTGGTTACTGGCGTATATGCACGAGGATGGGAAGAGCACACGCGGGACGGATGGCGTGTGGTGGTATCTACGTACAAATGCCTATGTACCTACATGTGTGTGCATGCAGTACTACATAGATCGTCTCGTCGATATCGATACGACAATAAGGGTCTGGCTTGGTACCTTCGCGTTCGGCAGGAATCAATGCCTGCGGCTAGGTAGGGCATGGCGCCAAGAAGAGGAGAGTTATGTATTAATTGAGCGCGGCATGCATGGCATGAATGAAGCGCGCGATTGCCGCACCGCAGAACCGCCGCCCGCGGGTGGGAATTCCATACTCCCATTGAGAGAAACCATCTATGCAATTGCTGGTATGTACTCTATACTGTACCAAGAAGGAGATGTAATGCGGTGTGTGTCTTTGTTTCTCTATTGTAAAAGCTTGTCTCCCTTGTTTGTCGGCAAAAGTCCAAGGTAAACGAAGTTTTTCTCTCTTGTTTGCCCGCCCGCATAGGGTTCATTCGTCTGTTGTGGTGGGCACGGGCAATCTCCTCCTCAGGCGGCTGCAAATATCGACATAGCTCGGTTCCTCCTCCGGAGTGATGACGGCGTGGCGGATGAAGAAGTCGATGAGGACGGCGCAGACGTTTGGTTTGAATTCTCGGTTCGACATCCTGGTGCGTACCTCGTCACAGCTCATGAGCAGGAATTCGTCCACCTCGCCGTCGTTGGGACGGGGGATGACATCCGCGGGCAGTTCGAGATCGTACACGTACAAAATCTCGGAGTGGTGCAGGTTGTTGCGCGCATTGGTGTGGGAGAGGGTGACGGTGCCTATGCTGCGGACGTGCTTGGCAACCAGGTCTTCCGGGAGAGATGCCTCTTCGGCCGCCTCGGCGAGGATGCAGTCTAGTGGTGAGTGGTCGGCCTTGACGCCGCCGGCGACAGTGCTGTCGAGGAGGCCGGGATACGAGTAGATCTTGGCGCTGCGCCGGGCGACCCAGATCATGGGCGGTCCTTCGGGAGAGCGCACGTAGCATGTGAGATGGGAACCGCGGCCGGCGACGCCAAAGAGAGAAGCGGCGTAGCGTTCGACCTGGACAAAGGACCGCGCGCCCACGATGCGGAATTGCTCGCTGTGTAGGCCGTTCAGCGACGGGAAGACGTTCTTTTCAATGGCAGAATCCACGGCCTGTTGAAAGGCAGCGTTGGCATGGGCTGTCAATGAGGTACCGGGCGGACACGGAGATAACGTAACGTGGCGTTCCTCATGGTTAACGGTGAAGGATGACGGCCACGGCATGCGCGACACGGTGTCGGGATGGATGTAGCCATGCGTCCGGGGATCGGGTGGTGATAAGTGAAGGCGGTAATACGGCTCGCAGTTGACATCAAAGTCTATTGGGACGCTGGTGAGTTGATTTGAACAAATTCGCACAGATTAGCATGAATCTGCCGGAGGACGGCGCATCACGAGCAAGGTTGGGAGCGCCTCACTTATCCACGATGGCAATGAGGTCGAGCAGAGAAGGAGGGAAAGAGGCTTCTGTCCCTGGAGCACTCATGATGGATGAGACTTGTACTTCTTGGGGGAATAAGATTGGCCGGGGCGAAGGGGCGAAGGGGCGTATGATGGTTGTCGCAGACTCGCAGCCTTGGAGATGGATGGCAAGAAGGTTCGAGGAAGTCGATGCTACTTTGATCCCGGCACTCACCGCGTCACCGCGTCACCGCGTCACCGCGTCACCGCGTCACCGCGTCATCGGACGCAATCCTTATTCGCGCGGGTGCAACAGTACAAGTTACAGCAGCGGGCTCATGACTCGAGGCACGAAAACGCCCAAAAGGGGCGAAAAAAAGGCCAAGGCCAAGGAAGGGCCAAGAAAAGGCCAAGAAAAGGCCAAGAAAAGGCCAAGAAAAGGCCAAGAAAAGGCCAAGAAAGAACATTGAAGCCCGAAAAGCGGGGGGAACGTCTCGTCTCAGCTACGACTCACTCGGAGTCACAAGAGACAGACAGGTATGTACCTATGTACCTCCTAGATAAGATACATACATACATACTAGTTACATAACTACATCCAGGCCATAGTTTCGGAACGACGACTTCCAAGACGGCAATGTCAAGACGGCAATGTCAAGCCGGCAATGTCAAGCCGGCAATGTCCAAGACATGGCGTGCAATGCAATTGTGTCCAGGACTTGGGGGGCAAAATCTCCCCAGAGAGAGACGTGTGAGCGTCCACAACGGGCTTGATTCAGGGCCTCCTCAAGAGTCAATGCTCATTCTTCTTGTTTTGATGAGCTTAGTTTGGGTCATTAGCGTTCCAGGAAGGCGATACGAGGCTATGAGCCCGAGATGCTGCATGCATACCACGTTTCTTACATGATAGCGCATGAATAGCGCTTGACTTTGTACCGCAGAAGTGCTGCACGATACCTTTGTACTCCGTGCGAGGCCGGATCTACCAGTTGGCCATTTCACTTCCCGCGAGCCCGTCTGCTCTTCTGGCCGTCTTGGATATGTTCACATCGCCTCGCGAGTTATCTACATGCTGTTGGGTTCCGCAGTGAAGACAGCATCATCTGGCATCATCTGGCATCATCTGGCATCATCTGGCATCATCTGGCATCATCTGGCATCATCTGGCATCATCTGGCATCATCTGGCATCATCTGATGCACCATGAGCCGCCTGGATGATATACTGAGGCGATACACGTTGGACGGAGAGGAGACCGCGGGGAAAATAACGGGAGCTGCCTTCGTGGTCACTGACAAAGATGGTATGTATACTTGCGCCTTTGCCTTTGCCTTGCTTCCGTATGCGTACATATATATGTACATGCATACATGCATGAGAGAGACAGAGAATGAGAGATACAAGCACTCACAGTCACACTCAGGAACCATTTACACGGGCTCAGCCGGCCGCCTGGACCTTGACCACAAATCCGCCTCCTGGACAGACAAGACGCTGACATGGGCCGCCTCCCTCACCAAGCTGGTAACCACCATCGCCATAATGCAGCTCGTCGAGAAACGTAGGCTCAGCCTTGTTCAAGACGTGCGACCCCTCGTCCCCGAGCTCCAAGACGCAAGCATTCTGCGCCGCTTCGATGAGCATGACAAGCCAATCTATGAAGTAAATAACCAGCCCATCACCTTACGTCAGCTGCTCACCCACACTTCTGGAGCCAGCTACGAGTTCTCCGATTCCGTCCTCACAAAATGGGCTCGCACCATGCCAGGCCGAGACCTCTCGCGCATCCAGTGGTCCAGGCAAGAGATCACCAACCCATTACGTTTCGGCCCCGGCGAGGCATGGAGCTACAGCACCGGTCTCGACTGGGCCGGGCTGCTCCTCGAGACCGTCACGGGCACCTCGCTCGGACAATACATGCAAGCCAATATCTTTGACCGCCTCGGCATGACGGACACGGGGTTCTGGCCCGACCACATCCCTCATGCCGCGGCCAGGACCGCCGCGAATACCAAGCGTAGGACAGATCTTACCCTAGGGCCGGCCTCTTCGCCCACTCCCGAGAAGCACGACTTGGAGTCCGGGGGCGCCGGCCTCTTTACCACCGCAGCCGACTTCGCCTGCCTCCTCCGGGAATTGCTCCGCGTCACACAGCACGGCACACAGAATGACTCATCTGTTATATCGGCCCAGACGGCCCGCGAGATGCTCACGCCGCAGCTGGATGAGGCTCAGGCACGATCCCTCCACAGGAAGATTTACAACCCGTCGGCACATAGTACCTTTGCGCCGGAGTTTGAGGTGGGCCAGCCGCTCAACTACGGCCTGGGCGGCATGCTGAACATGCAAAACGTGCCGGGGAAGCGCAGAGCTGGCAGTATTGCCTGGAGTGGCATTCTCAACAGCAGATGGGTAAGCAATGCCCCCTTCTTTCCGCTATCTTTTCTCTCATCGCATCTTTCTCTTGTTTCTCTTCCCTTCTCGCTTCAAAGAACCTGGAAGGAAAACATTTATAGCTTGTGAGAATGCCTTAATGGCATCTAACGAAGAAAATCCCAGTGGCTCGATCCCAAGACAGGCATCGCCGCTGTCCTCATTGTCAATGTGCAGCCCAATGGGGATCCGGTCGCCGCTACGCTGTACGATGAGCTGGAGCGGGCAGTCTATGCACATGTTGTCGACGGGCGTGTCCGGAGCTACATGTAGCTGTACCGGTTCTTGAGGGTTGGGCTGACTTGACTGGCTGTATGTAGTACGATGAAAAAAAAAAGATGAAGAGGAAAAAAACAAAAGATACGTTATTGAAGACTAGACGCGGGGTGTTAGTACGATTCAACAGGGCAGTTGAGCATGGTTCTCTTGCAATCGATTTAGGCGTGCAGATACGACGTGAGAGCCATCGTTGGGTTCCCAATCAGTCAGGGGCAATCACCAGATCATGCTGGCCATTGAGTTTGATGTGCTTCAGGTGGCTTTCTTGGATAATATATTGCTAGAGTGAATACTATACTATATGTTACTTGCGCGTGCCCGCACACGCTTCAACGCATTACATGTAACTACATGTGTAAGTGTTGGTATTCGTGTCCTTGTGTAGTAGCATGAGTCGGAATGACTCATGGCGGACAAGCCCCTTCGCGCGGCCTGCTTCACTTCCCAGTGACGATATTCTGGATTGCGCAATTACTGCTCTAGGAGAAAGTAGTTGGCCACTAGGTCTATTGCAGGTTCCATGCCGCTTCTTTGGTCGTACTGGTACATATATGCGTGTTGCAGGACCCGGGGATTCCTCTGATCATACGGGCTGATAGCTGTGTGAGTCAGTGTGTATCCGAGGAGCTGCTGCTGACCTAACCAGAACATTAAACGATGCATTAGAGGGGAGGTTGAGTCCTCCTTATTTGGCCATGCGCTGGATGCTCAGTCGACATGACATGGTCATTACGTACGACAATGAAGCAAATCACTCTTCCAGGAGTCAGGATGTTTACAGCGCACTCCCTAGAAGGTGACGAGTCCAGCCCAGATGTGGTGTGGTGTTGTGGCTTATCATGAAGAGAATCGCTTCACTAGGTAGTAAGATAAACTAAAAACATAGAATGAGATATTCCACAGATGGATACGAAAAGCTGGCAGCAAACACAACTATCTCGTTACAGACAGGATATCCCAATTTTTTTTTGAAAAGAAACAACAAAGAAAGGCATACAGTCCCCGACTCCCCCCCTCATTCCTCATCCCCAAAAACATCATCCCCATCCATAACCTCCAATACCCCCTCCAACACTCCCCTACACCTCGCCCGATAATCCAACGCCAGCCTCTGATTCCCCGTCAAATCAGCCTCAACCCCATCCACAACCTCCACATCCGTCTCATCCAGCCTCTCCAGCTCCTGCAGCAGCTGATGCTGGATAATCGCGACAGTCTGCCCGAGGACCTCCCTCGCAGAGGCGCCAACATGCCCGGAGAAGAAGAGGCGGCGATGAAAGGAATCCACATCATCCGGTTCCCGGTCCTGACCAACAGGCACAGGCATGAGAAAGCGGCGCTGCGAACTGCTGGTGAGAGTGCAGAGAATGTCCCAGACCATCTCGAGTTGGACGTGCTGGAAGGAGCCGAGGAGGGGTAGGTCAGGGGGGGAGCAGATCATGATGGACTGGCGGGCCCGAGCAAGGAGAGTGCTCGGGTGAGCGAGAGGGCGCAAAGAAATCAAATATTCGTGCGAGGCATTCGAGGAGGTTGAGGGATCCGAAGAGTCCTGCGAGGTGTTTGACGGGTTCGATAGCGGAGGCCCAGGAGCGCCCCTCTTGCGGACATGGATATAGTCATTATGCAGTGCCTCACTAGCAGGTACCATGAAGCCATACCCCAGGAGAAGCTCTGCGTTAGTCTTGAGGCCATAGTTGTTGAAGACCTGTTCCCCAGGCTGGTATTCCTTGCCGACGCGCAGCGAACACTGCTCAGCTTCGTGGTCTAGTTCCCAGCGGACAGGGACCGTCATGTCATGATTGCCCAGGTCCAGCAGCGGGAGTAGCACCGAGAAGTCGTCCATGGCCACACCAGCGGGTAATAGGGCTTTGCAGCGGGCATCGAGCAGGACGAGACTTGGGCGAAAGCTGCGGCTGGCGAAGATGCAGTATGCCCACTGGTATAGATCTGTGGTGAGGCCCTCGTCTAGAATGGGATCCCGGACAGCACACGCGGATAGCAGCTTGCGCGCGTGGGCAAACTCGCTCTGCACGTCTTGACGCACCTTGGCTATGCCGACTTGGACGTTCGTCCCGTCTAGCAGCTCAGTCTCGTCGGCGTCCCAGAAGGGTGGCAGGGCCCAGGAGCGGCGGTCCTTGAGGCCTGGTTGCGGAAGAGCCTGGATGTATGGCCACCAGAACGAGGAACGGCCGCGGAGGTATTCCCTGATGAGAAACAGGCGGCCGACGACGTGTGGCGGTGTGCCAGTGAGGACCTCCTCTGCGAACGGAGCGTCATCTTGTTGTTCCTTCTGCTGCTGCTTCTGCTGCTGCTTTTGCTGCTGCTTCTGCTGCTGCTTCTGCTGCTGCTTCTGCTGCTGCTTCTGCTGGGCGACGGCGTCTAGATACGACAGACTCAGCGTCGCGGGAAGCTGCACGATGGGCTCAAATGCTTGCACTGGGTGCGGCGCCGAGGGTTTGACGCGAAAGGAGAGGCCCGTCTGCGCATCGTCGTAGACTTCTACTGACGGATGAAGCGTGGCTCCGAGCGAGACGGCCCAGTCTACGAGCGTGGTGATGCTCTCTGCGACGGAGCCTGGGGAGGTGCTGCTGGACGGGGGACTCATGATGGCCCGGGGGCTGTCGGTGCGCCGTATTCCTTGTTGGTATTGGTGTTTGTGAGACAGTATGCAGTATGGAGGGCCAAGAGATAAGCACGTGTTCCTGCGCGAGGCTCTGAATAATCGAGACGGCGCTAATCAGAGAATTCAGAGCCTAGAGGAGAGGAGAAAAAAGGTATTCCATTCCATATGCGTGCGGTCTACGATGCTTCACAGTTCACTTCCGACTGTGCTTTACAACGCGGGTTTTCTCCGCGTCTTCTCCTTTGCCAAGTCTGGCGTTCAAACGGTCAGAGATGCCTCCAGTGGACGTCTTTGCTCTTCCTTCTCGGCCAAACAGGTCGGTGTTGGATGGGGCGTGAACCGTGAGTGAGGAGAAGTCGGAAATGAAGTCAAGTTATGCCTTGCCTGTTTGGGTTGCTCGCGCCGGTTCGGTCCGTTCTGGTGGGGACGCACCCGCTGTACTTTTACTGGATTTCTACTGGATTTCTACTGGATTTCTACTGGATTTCTACTGGATTTCTACTGGATTTCTACTGGATTTCTACTGGATTTCTACTGGATTTCTACTAGATTTCTACTAGATTTCTACTAGATTTCTACTAGATTTCTACTGCATATTCACTGGAATACATAACTGCAACTCCCACCACTGCACCGTACACACCTACATAACTACCAGGTACCTAAACATGTATGTACAGCCACTGTATGTAGGATCACGAAACACAACAAAAGGCATAGCTACATAGGTACACCATGGACTGAAGTTTGCACATACAACGTGCCCAATACACACTTCTCTCATCCAATACACATACAATTCCTACACATCCTTTTTGCTACCCCTGACGAAACTCGGCTTCCACCCTCCCATACCGCTCCCCATCGACCTTCAACTCAAACCCCAACCCAGCACTGTCCACAATCATCTCGAGCGTGAAATCCAAGTTCCGAAATTCAACGCCCCGCGTCGTCGTCAACCGCGTAAACAGGCCTCCTGGAACGGCACTCAGGTCCGTCGTCAGCGTACACACGTGCGTCAAGTCTCGCGTGAACGCCTTCGGGGGGTCGTCCGCCTCACACGCCAGCAGGTCGTCCGTCACCATGAGGGACTGCCCGGGGCGGAAGTTGCGTGTGTAGTGGAATGCGATGGGCTCAAGGGGGGAGAGGGCCTCGCCCTGTGGTATGTATGCCTATGTTAGCAAAGGAATGCAAATATCGAGCCAGTGAAAGGAGTAAAGAATGGAGCCACGCTATAACGATATCAAAGGTCAAAGTCGCATATCAGGACCAACAAGGAGGAAGAAGAGTCAAGGACTGTGAAACCCGGACAAATGACACGAAAATGCAAGAAAACACAAAGCCAAACAGACCCCAAATCTGACACGCACCTTGGCGATATGCCACTGCATCCGATTCGACACCATCCACCGCTCCCACAAGGGCGACCAGTATCGCTCACCCAGCGCATGTTTCCCCTCATCATATACCGTCGCATACGACGTCCCATAATGCATCCGCGACCTCCGCGAAACCACCATACTGCCCTCCAACCCCCTCAGCACCGCGCCGCGCACCACCGCCGTCCACGCATACACAGGCTGCATCACCTCAATAGACCCGTCATTATGCGGCGCCGCTATCCCACCAGCATCAGCATCAGCATCAGCATCGACATCGACATCGACATCGGTATCGACACCGGCATCGGCCTCGCGCAACGGCCGTTCGCTATACGGCGGCGGCGGCGCGGTACTTGAAAAATGCGCCTTGAGCCGTCGGTAGAGGTGCTCGCTTTGGCCGAAGCCGCCTACGAGGATGATGCCGGACACGGTGCCGCCTTGGCTGCGGAGTCCGTCGACCTGACCTTGCACGAGGTCGCATACTTCCTGGACGACGGGCGCGAAAATGTCTCTGATTTGGGGGGCCGTCATGATGAGGAAGCCGGAGTCGAGGCCCACGGTTTCGTCGTCTGGGAGCCCGGGGAAGCTAGGAGTCCTTTGTGTGTTAGTTGTATGGGTTTACTCTTTTTGGTCATCTTTTTCCCCTTTCCCCTTCCTTTCATGTTTTCTTTCGTTGCTGTCTTTCGTGATATTCTTTGTCTTGTTCCTTGGGTAAGCTTCTCCATGGAGAAAAAAAAAACCCCCTCCCCCCAGCTTCGTCTCTCCTCACAGCCAAGCACTCACGGGACATGAATCTCCTGATGCTCCTCCTCATCAAAATTGCGCTTTACAAACTCTTCAAAATACTTGAGGCCCATCTGCCACGTCTTGGCTTTGAGGGACTTCATCTCGTCGAAGCGCGCGTGGCCGAGCCGGTTCCGGACATGCTCTTCGAAGCGGTAGTTGAGGAACGCGCTGCCGCACAAGCCGCCTGTGCCGACGGCGGATTCTTCCACCCGCAGGGGATGCAGTGATTTGATTTTGTAGGCTATCAAGCTATGTCATGATGTGAAGTGAGTGAGTGAGTGAGTGAGTGAGTGAGTGAGTGAGTGAGTGCTTTTCCTTTTTCTCAACAGTTTTCCGATAAACAGTGTCTACAAAAGCAAAAGAGGCCCGAGACTGTGCCCCCCCTGAATAATCAAGAGGCCTGGCCTGGCCTGGGGAGGCCAAAAAGGAAAGTATTGTAAGGGGGGCCACGTATTTGGGAAAAAAAAAAAAAAAAAAAAAAGTCAACACCATACTTGAAAGCGCAAAAAGAGAAGGGGAAATACCAACTCAACAGTCCCCCCCCCAGCATCACAAACAACAAAATGATCCCCCACCTTCAAACTTCCACCCCCCATAACCTTGAGCGTATACACCGCCGCAGCCTCTGGCTCACTCACCATCCTAATCTCCCCTCTGCGTCCCATGCCCGCCCTCTCCGCCGCCAGCAATGTCCTGTGCTTGGCCGCATCACTCCACACAGCCGGACAAGTCAACACAAACTCAACCCGCGTAGAAGCCATGAACGAGGCGCCATATCTCCGCGAGAGCGTCTCCATGGTGTGGCAGCGGATCTGCGTGAGATAATCGCTCACGGCTTCGACGACGGTCCGGTTCGCACGCTTGAGTTGAGCGGCTATGTCGAGGTGGCTGACGTAGAAGGGGAGTTTTTGGATGGGGTCTAGGAAGAGTTTGATGCAGCGGAGGCGGGGTTCTTCGGGGCGGCGGAATTGGAAGCCCCATTTTGGGGTTGGTGATGATGATGATGATGATGATGATGGTGAGGAGGAGGATGAGGAGGGGGAGGAGGAGGAGATGGGGGCGGCGTGGACAGGTCGAGCAGGATGGGCAGGATGGGCAGGATGGGCGGGATGGGCGGGATCGTCGTAGGTAAGTTCTGTAGGGACCTTGTCTGAGGTGATGCCATTGCCGCCTGGCCAGGTCTTGATGATTTCAATGTCGTCTGGTGTGGCGGTGTATACGGCTGCTACGCCGGAGAAGGTAGTCCCAAAGTCTACGCCCACGATGAGACGATCCGCCGGATGTACTGTGCCGGTCTGATCCCGGATGGGGCCGTGGATGGCCTCGGTTGTTGAGCCCGGAGGTGTAGAGCCGGTGCTTGGGTGATTTCGAATCGGGAGTGTGTTCATGGCGGGCATTCTGTGCACAGTGCAACCAAGAGAGAGGTGTGTGATGTGATGTGTCTGGTTACAGTCGATGGGGTTCGCGGTTCACTGACACATACAGCGTCCGGTGTCCAGTATCCGGCGCCGATATCTGTAACTGTTATGTGATGTCTGGTGTGTATCCGGTCTGAGGTCTGAGGTCTGAGGTCTGAGGTCTGAGGTCTGAGGTCTCTGGTATCCGATCTGGTGTCTGTGTCTGTGTCTCGTATCCAATATCCGGTATCCGGTATCTGGTATCTGGTATCTGGTATCTGGTATCTGGTATCTGGTATCTGGTATCCGGTATCCAATATCCAACGATAGGCATTACATATGTAGCTGAAATGCGCAATCTATATGCATGTACGTGTCAGCTCCTCCCAAGCACACTCTACATTCAGCTGAAAGCAAAGTCTCAACGCACAAACCAATCCGGCCGTTCAGCTGCTTCCTTCCGCTTACACACAATCGCCTCAAGAAATTCAATTACATACATCAATACTCTGTACATAGTTACAAATTCAATGCCTTCAACGTGGTCCGTCCACATCACCGCCACGGCCGGCCCTCAATCCTGCTTTTCTGCAGTCTAGTCTGCCTGCGAGCGACGCCCACCATCCACTTTGACCAATCGACTTTCAATGTCCCATACATTCTTTCAGCTCGGCTCTTGAACCAACAGCCCAACAGGCGCAGCCGGTGGCGGCGGGCGTCTAAGTCAAGAGAATTCTTGAGTCATGCTGCATGCATGACATTACAATTTGCAGCTCTTCATTGCTTGCATCAACTTGCGTCACCTTGAGTCACCTTTAGTCGGACTGGCATTGATCAGGCAGTGGCAAGTGCCGCAGTACAGCAGTCCGGACAGGGCCATCAACAACACATCAGCACAACACCACTTACACTACACAACTACGACGAAGCTTTGCATGAAGAGAAGAATGTCACAAGTCAAAACGGCTACTGCCCAAAAGTAGCCAATTAAGTGGTAGTATCGTGCTCTCCCTCAACCCCCCCAGCACGCGGTCCAGCGAAGTAGCCTAAGTACATACATGCATAACCATCTATGTAACTGGTCTGTCTATATCCATCACCTCCCCGAAAATACGCATGCATACCTGCTGCAGAATAAATTCCCAAGCCCAAGAGGAGCCCAAGACAATCTTGGTGTATAAAAGAGTGTAAGAAGACAAAGGAGAGATAGAAAGTTGGGTGTAAGAGTCAAGCGAGAAGGCGCCTGTTGCACTTGTGGTACTGTATGCATTGCAGCATTTGCAACACCTCCTCCCTCTTCTTCGCATCAGCCACGAAAAACATTCCCGTACTCGACACCACCCAATCCAATACTCCGCAGGAAGTGCTACTGCCAGACAAAGGACGGGCAGGCAGCAGCGATAAGGTAGTATAAAAGAATACAAGTGTAAGAAACAAAAAAGAAAAAGAAAAAAAAAACACTGACAAAGAAAAGAATGGTGCTTGATTCGATAATATTTGCTGTCTGCACGCTAGCTGCGCGAGAGACGTAATGTCGAACCGCCCTCTCAAGTCTATAAGGGGTATTTGGTGCCCACACCGCTTGAAAAAAGAAAGAAAATTCACCCAAAGCGGCAAGAAATGAAAGAAAATCAAAATGTCCCCAACGAGGGAAAAAAAGATACAACTCCCATTGGCGACGTTCTGCAGCCGGCTATGTTGCGCGCAATAACCCATAAATGATGGATGGCCGAAAACTCGCCTGTTTTGGAGTCTCGGCTCATCGTGAATGACAAAAGATCGCAAACGTAGACCCAGATTTTGATGCATCACGATGGATGATGCATCAAACCCAAGCGACGTGTGAGAAGAAAAAGGACAATTAAATGGTGGATATAACTCGAATGTTGAAAATGCTTCGCCAGATACCACTCAACGCCGTAAAAATGCGAGGTAAACCGCCCAAATCACTTTTTGCTTTGCTGTTTTTCTCATCTTCTTTTTCAAAAGGGAGGTTGTTGCTGTTTTTGGACGTCCGCAGTCCGGTACGCCTGGATGAAATCGCACCTGGCCGAGATGGTGCAACTAATCAGAATCGGCTTCCCGCGGCCCAAATACTCGCCGAAGCTGAGGCTCCCCATTCGCTGCCCTCGTATGGAGGCGTCGGCCACTTGTACTGGGTCTCCGGCTTCTTGTTCCATTCCAGAGGCTTGGGAGTGAGTGCTTCGTGGCTGTCACTATACAGAATCTGGCTGCTGCCGTTGGCTGACGGAGACGGGCTCGGATAGGGTTGCGGGTTTGTGAAGCCAATGTTGCTAACCGACTGTCGCAAAGGTTTCGATGTCGAAGACCCGTCCATATCTCGCATAGCGCGCCGGGCAGATGTCAGAGCCTCATCGAGAAGCTCTTCTTCTTCATTTGGCACCTCATACTGCTGCACGCCTTGAGCTGCTTGAGCGC
Source organism: Claviceps monticola (assembly GCA_018360055.1). Lineage (NCBI taxonomy): Eukaryota > Fungi > Ascomycota > Sordariomycetes > Hypocreales > Clavicipitaceae > Claviceps > Claviceps monticola. The sequence goes on from SRPP01000037.1 coordinate 29,736, forward strand.
GTCGGGTGCGGCTCGAGATGGGCCCACCACGCGCGGCAGCCATCAAATTGTCGACCGATTTGGCTTGGTGTTGCGGGAGAGAATGATGCCTTTTTAATTTGCTGCTGGCATTGGCTTGATGACTTGGAGGTAGAGCCGCCGATCGTGATGAGTCCAGGTTGCCCTGAACATCGCGAAGGGCCTTGTCCAAGGACTCGTATACCTCGCTTCTGGGAATCGGACCGCCCTGTTGGTCGACAACCAAGGACGATCTGTTGCTGGCCCAAGGCCCACAGCCAATCCGGGCGTCCATTTCTTCGTACGCAGGCGATACCGGTGTCTGGTGACGCCCGGAGAACCGTCTCGCCCGTTTCCGCAGATGGGAGAAGAAGCTTTCCTTCTGTCCGCCGGGAGGGGAAGCCAGACCAGTCTCGCCATTGAGAGCGCGTTCGGCCTGCAGACGGTGCATCTCAGTGTAGTTGTTGGTGCTAGAAGCGACTGACAGCTGGCGGCCGAGCTTCCTGGTCTTCTCTTGCAGCTTGGCGTCGAGCTGGCCGTGACTGGCCTTGGCAGTCACCGCATCCGACAGTGGAGAGATGGGCCGGATCGTGGGAAGAATGGGCATGGGTGCCCCATTGGACGTTCCATTCGCCCATGTGCTGCGCTTGATGGTGGAAGCCCGGACTTTGATGTTCGACACCTCACCCTTGGAGACACTCGGAGCGTCCGGCGACCGCCTGGACGGGTAGACATCTTTGAGGCCAAAGAGCTCCGAGACGTCGCCGCGTCCGAGCATGGGCCGGAACCATGAGGGCTTCGGATGAATGTGGTGCAGACTAGCCGACTCGCGAATTCCACGTCCAAGGTCCGACTGCTTCCTTCCCAGAAGTTTATATGCTGACGATTTGGGTCGGGTTGGATCCACAGCGCCCTGGAAATATTCATGCTGCAGGGCTTGTGAAGACGTGGGACGGTTCTTGGGATCCCACATCAAGCACCAGGTGACGAAATGACTTAGTGAAGATGGCCATTGTGGTGCTTGGAGAAAAGTATCAATGGCGTGGGGTGCCATCTTGGGGAAGGAGAAGCCCAGCTTGCTGGCCAGACGGATTCCTTCCCGCCAGTCTCCTCCACCGACACGCGCGCCGGCCTTGTTGTACCAGTTGCCAGGGCTGCCCATGACTTCACATACCCGCCAGACTTGATCCACTTCGTTTCCTCCTGGAAAGAGCGGCTTCAGGGTGGCGACTTCGACGGCCATGGCGCCGACGGCCCAAATGTCGACAGGAGCTGAATACTCTCCCGCACGCAAAAGAACCTCGGGGGCACGGTACCATCTTGTCGATACATAGGTCGTGTAGGGAAGCTTGGAGTGCGTCTCGCGGGCCAAGCCAAAATCGGCCAGCTTGACTGTGTAAGTGGGGGGCGTCGGCGGCGGCGTGACGAGTGACGAGTATCTTCGAAACGAGTTGGATACTTCGTGATGGGACGTGGTGGACACGAGAATGTTTTCAGGCTTGATGTCGCGATGAAAGAAGTGGTGCGAGTGAATGTGCTCCAAACCAAGCATGATCTGGAACAAGATGCTCTTCACACTCGAGTTGTCCAGGCATTTGTGATCTCTAGCCTTCATTAATTGGTACAAGTTGCCCTCCATGTACTCCATGCAAACGTGCAGCTTCTTGCTGTAGGGATCCAAAAAGATGTCGAGAGCCGGGACCAGGTGAGCGTGGTTGGGTATCGTCCTCAAGAATACGACCTCGCGCAACTCGAGGCATGGCGTCAACGAGTCGAATGTCTTTTTCATGGATTTGATAGCCACCTGTAAAACCGCACAAATTAGTCAGGAAAATGGAGAGGTTGAGATGGTTTCAAGCGTGTCGTTGGCGCGGCATTCACTGCATGACGTGATGACATACCACTGAGCCGCGGCGAGCAATATTGGCACCAGCACTTCTGACACGGGCCAGAACCACGCTTCCGAAGCTTCCGTCTCCGATTTCCTTGAGCACTTCAAAACGGTCCTCAAGAGCCATTTGGCCCTGTGAGAAGGTGCGATTTGCTAGATCGGTGACGACGGTCATTGTGTCGGTTGGCGATTTGCAACAAGGTGAATTCGAGCCTTGGAGGGAGAAGCGAGCCGTTTGGGACAGTCGATTTAAATGAGCCTGCCCAAATGACCGTTGAATGTAAGATTGGCCGAATGGAGGACAAGAGCATCAACCCGTCGCTGACGCACGGCCGAACTGGGCCAGTCCAGGCAAGAGAAGAGGCAAAGCTCTCAGGCGGAGCTGTCAGTGACTTGTTCGGAGCATGCAGAGTGGGAGAAAGGCGTTCGAAATCGAGTTGCCCAAGGCAGGATACGTGGTGGATTAGTACTGCAACACAGAGCGGCCTTGGCGGCTCGCACGGCGGGGTGGGTACTGAGTATGTTGTAACTTGTATGTTAAGGAAATGTTTCGTGTCGGAGTGGCTGCCGTCGAGGGATGCAGGATGCAAGAAGCAAGAAGCAAGATGCAAGTGAGCCAAGAGTTGCTGAATGGGCAGATACTTGAGCGGACTTGAGCGGACTTGGGCGGACTTGAGCGGACTTGAGCGTTAAGGAGTGACTGAGAGCGAGCGCGGGAATGACGGCAGTGGAGAGTTAGATAGAGGAGGTAGAAGAGTGTGAAGGGTGTGAGGGTGTGAGGGTGCGGGTGGGAGATGAGAGACCGTCCCGAATCCCGAGTTGACGCTGTGCGAAAAGGAGAGCTCTTTCCACCGACCCGACCGGGGGGCCAAGGGAGCTTGAGCCTTGAACCGCGCTCGTTGCCGAAGGGGTCCAAGAGGACGCGCTAGTGTCTCCGAGCGATGCCAAAGAAGAAAAAAGCCTACTTCTTTTTTTGGATTGGCGGCTTTTATTTTCAATCGTCTTTTCCTGTCTTTCGATCTCCTTTGAGGATCCTTTTGCTTTTGGTCTCCTTTTAATCCAGCTATTTTCCTCTCCTCGTCTGGTCTAGTCGTTCCTCTCTTTTGCTCCTTTCCTTCTTGGTCTTCTGGCGTGTAATACGGGGGTATCAACGTGAAGGTTGTAGAAAGGCAGAGCCGAACAGAGCTGGGCCGAAGTATGCAGCGCAAAACGCGAATGAGGATTACGGGAGTATGAGGGAAGCCGGTTTGTGCAAATGGCAGGCGGAAGAGGAGAAAAAGAAAATGGTCCAAGAGGCCGACGGGATGACAGCCGGTATCGAGCAGCGAACAGGCGAACGAGCAGCGACTGGATTTTGCGCGTGGGAGACTGGGAGTCTGGGACTACGAATACATAGTCACAACGTACGGAGTACAAGTATGTACCGATGTACACCAAACTACATATGTAGCTGTATATGTACTATACTCTGTACTCCGTACAATTCAACTCGAATCACCTGGCATATTCGCCTGGAGAACCGCACGGCACCGCACGCTAAACGGAGCCTAAACAGGGGCCGCCAATGGGAAATAGGTAGCCGGCAGGGCAGGGCAGGGCACCACCGTCCACGGAGTTGCTTGTTGAAACTATGGCTATGTACGGAGTACTCTGCGGCTACTCGAGCGGTACCGTTCTTGGCCGCCTGGGGGCCCTGACCTCTCTCTCCCGGTTCGGCAGGTGATACAAGCCGTGCTGTGCTCCCCGCTGTGCCTCCAAGAAATAGCCCTGTTGGGGAGCCGCCCACCGCTCCGCTAGCCGACGCCGGTACAGTACCTAGGCCAAGTATGTACTGGTGAGGTACCGTATAAGATGCCTCCCGCACCAAACACCAGTCCTCAATCCGCATCGACTAAACAGCCCTGAAGCCAACAGAGGGGCGATAGCGGATGCGATTAGGGGCTGCTATTGAATCGCACTGATCGAAGTTGCAGGTCTTGGACTCCTGGCGGCCCGCCTCCGCGCCGCGTTGATCTCGAGTCTTGACAGACGACTCCTTGTGCTGCCTACGATGGCTTCGCTCCTCCGTTGGCAATCCCGTTGGCCACAATATGTATGTATCCCTTGGCTCGTTCGTTTCCGTTCATCAGAGCTGCCATCACGAACCCCAGTACGTACCGGAAATCACCGATTCCTCGTTGTGCGGCTGAATACTCACCGATGGGCATTCTGTAATGATTTTGCGGTGTGTTATATAACAAATTCCCCAGGGTCACCGTGGTCAGTATACTCCATAAGTAAGATGGGACGAGCGACCGACCCGGCCACGGCCATGATGCATGTACATATTGACGGGAATAATGACGCTCGGCGCGACGTGGAACGACTGGACCCTGAATCCAATCTTATGATTCCTAGTTGTACCTATCTCACACTCAGTGTCAGGAGCTTTTAAATGATACTCCTTTGACCGCAAGTCATTTGTCACGTCGCGTATAAGTGTAATTGAGTGCGGCACAGAGCACTCCCATGCCAATTACACACTCTGTACGGAGTACATAGTAAGCAAGGAGGATACAAGCATACAATTTGCCGTGCATGTTGGCTTATGGCGAGTACCGATACACAGCCAGGGTTGGTCTCAATGTGTCGAAAAGGAGGGCAGCAGAAAAGGAAGCGTAAACGGCTTCGTGTCAACGACTCCCAATCACCTGGCCAATCACTTATCTATCGCTTGTCAACCGCTTGTAAACAGCTTGCTTTATGCTTCATGACATCCTGACGTCAAACGCATGCAAACTTGGTCACTTTGGCCCATAGCGCACCATGCCAGTGATGGCACCGACAAGATAAGACAACTTCAAGTGCCCGCCCACGTTGCTTCACCGATGGTACGGACCGAACCAACTGGATCAGGCCTGCCTCAATCAATGATGTGATGCCACTGCCGGAGCCTGCTGCAACGTCTGCATGGGCTGCAGGTCTTGTCTGCAAGTTCAGCATGGCCTGCATGGTTGTCTTTGTGGTTTGTGGCCCCGCTGCCCCAAAAGCTGGGAAAAAATCGTGCACGACGCGACGTGACCCCACCCCCTGTGGGTTCCTGCAAGTTGCAACACGTTGCCGAAAAGTTGCACGTACGGAGTACGTGACATGTGTTAGATAAAAAGAGAGCGGCTGCCAGCGGCTATCAAAGGTATGCTGTGACTGTTTCGAAAATCAATCGGCGGATGAGGGCGAGGATGAGTGACGACTGGGAACCTCGTGATCGGCGACGGATGAGCAAAGAAAAAGGAAAAGAAGAGGAAGAAAAGGGGGCGGTGGAGTCTCGGGCAGGGATGAATGAATTTCGTGGGAGGAAGGAAGCCCCCAAAGCCAAGCACAATCTCGCCGGTGGGGCTCCGAGACGGCCCAGGAACTTGACCCTGACAGGGATGGCATTGGCCGCTTAAATTGGCCAATTTCCGATTTGCGCTTTTTCGCTCTCAAATGGAGAAGAATAAACGGAGAAGCAGACGGAGACGAGAACGGGTTACGATCCACGGAAGACGAGGATTTCCATACATAGCTTCTTTTGCCACGGCAGCACTGGACTTGGACTCCCGCTTCGTGAGCACCGTCATTGTCTGTGTTCGGCATGGCCAAGGCGAGTCCCGCGGCTCCCGTTGCTCCCGTTGCTCCCGTTGCTGCTGCAGCCAACTCGGGCAAAGCAGTGCATCGTGGAGATGGAACTTGGAAACTTGGAACTATGTACGTACATAGGATGAGATCATAGATGGGCGATGGGCGATGGCGATGGGCGATGGCGATGGGCGATGGGATGACGATGCGATCGTTTGCCTCCCGCAATGCATATCACGCGGCCTTCAACCTAGATTGGGCTCGAGTTGCCAGCTCACCACAGCTAACCAACACGTTACCACTTACCACGTCACCACGTCGCATCACACATGGATGGGGCCATGGGCCTGCTGCTCTCACGGCACCAAACAGCACAACTTACAAGTCACGGGACATGCCATCGAATTTACCGGGTTGTTGGCGTTGCTGGCAGGAGGGCAGCAGCCGCTGTCATCCACGTCGTATTTCTTGCAAACAAGACACCGAGTCATCCGTAGCCGGAACGCCGCCTCTTCGTTCTCTCTTTTTTGCCAAGCTGGCCCTCGCTGATGCATCATGTACATACATACATAGTAGGTATTTGGGTGAATCCAAGCCGCCGAATTGCGCCATCCCAGCGTTGCACTCGATCCCCCTCATGGCCACATGGGCCTCCCATTGCTCCAATGCCGTGAAAAATGCGAGACGACGCCCATGGCCGTCGCCACAAACCCGAAACAGGCCGTCAGGATGGCCAGAGCCTACTGCCCAGAGAGACTCCTTACTACTTGTTAGGTCCATTCAGAGGCTGTGCATAGTGCGGCCAGACCCATGATGGCGCCTTCGACGCGCAAGACGCCTAACACGATGGTCTGCTGCGCAGCGGGTCAAACTCGGTTGGCGTGCGGTCCGCTTCCCTCGTCGGGCGTCAGTTGTAACTGTTCACTTGTCTTCTGTTGTTCATAACTTCATCCAGCTGTTGCATGTAGATGTGTAGGTACCTACTACTGCTCGTGTCCACGCAAACTGGCGTGGTCAGGCCCCGAAAGTCCCCGCTGTTGAGTCATCGATCACAATCGGCCTGACAAAAGGAGGCTGTGGTCCTGTGGATGTGGATACATATGGCCTCGTTTGCCCAAGTCTTCCAACGTGCGCGCTCTGCTCGCGCGTCCCAGTTGTCCCATTGATACCTACCAGTTGTCCCATTGATACCTACAAGTCCTGTGCATACGTGAAACGCAGTGGGTATTCTCTACGGAGTATTATGCAGCAGTCGCCATCTTCGTGCCCAACTTGTAGTTAAGTTGTGAACAAAAAGTCGGAGAACGCCGTGCAGTGCAGCGCATGTTTCTTGGAAAATGGACACAAAGGCCTTGAGACTCGAGAGCAGCAGATGCCAGAGAGTCAGCAGATGCCAGAGAGTCAGCAGAAGGGGGTGGTTCTTCTTCGATGAAGCAAGCTCGTCATTGGATCTACGGCCCAGACGGCCCCGCAAACTTCTTATCTGGGACAAGCGCACACTGTGTGTTTGAGGTTTGAGAGATCTCTGATTCTCTGTGCGTCTATACATAGTAATAGGGTGACTCACTGCACTGTTCAAGAAGAACGAAACAGGAAAAGAAAGTGAAACCAGCAGGGTCCTACCTACCTGCTCCGTAATAACTACTCCAGTCTTCGTATGACGAAGCATCCTCTGCCTCCGCTTATGTACTCCGTACTGTAATCCACTACATACAGTACAAATCCAGCCCACAGACCGCGCTCATCGGCAGCAAGACTATTTCCTTTTTTTCCTGAAAAGAGACACAAACCCAATCTTTTTTCAGGGATTTGCTTTCTTTTGGCCATTGTTCACGTCTTGTCTCCCCCGTGTTTGTCGTGCCGTGCCCAATACGGACTGTACTTTACTCCGAAGTCCCGAAAAGCAAAAAGATGCGTGAAATGTATGTATGTATGTATATAATGCACATACATATGTACTCCAAGTCTCCGTACCTACTTTACATCATTATGATGCCGTACACGTATGTACATACACCAGAACACAACGAGCGCTTTGGGCGCCAGCATACCTACCCGCCTTGACTGGCCAGAAGGTGCTGCCAGATGTGGCGCGTAATGCGACGCAAAGCGCGTCAAGACTCAAGTTCCCTTTATGCGGGGGCATTCCTGAAGAACACAGACCGCGCTGTGATCGAGCTCGCGTTTCTTTTCCTGCCACAAGGTGTTATGTATGTATGTATGTATGTGCCTATGTGTCAGTATCTGCGTTTCAGGTGACATGTCGACGAGTCGTTATTTACACGCTGTAAGGGAAGCTATACGGCCGTCGGCGGGGACATCACACCAGCTCTGGGGTATGGAGGCATATGTGTTATGTATGTGCAATATATTGTATACGCCAATGTGACTCAAGTCCCACGGAAACCTCAACATCCAATCCCTCAGTCGGGACGTTCTCTTCCTTCGCGCTTCATGTATATGATGATATGATCGTGCAGCCCGGAAAAGTCGAAGTCGCGGACCAGAGACTCGTTCCATTCCAGCGTCGCACGCCACGGGGTTGGGTCACCACACGCGCTCATTGGGTAGGAACGCGTTGTCCAACAAACTTTGTTCTTGTTCGAGACTCGAAAAGTCGAGACGCACGAAATCAGGAACAACTTACAACCCTGTACAGGGCGGCTCTGGTCTGATCAGGAGCACGCGAAACAGAGCCCTAACACACACAAGTCGGCTAGGCGCCATCATTTGCTTACCAGTTGCGTGGTATCTGATCGGAATGCCAAAGATGAAAATCGTCGATTTCACACCAACCAGGCCCAGGACGGGACAACATCAATGAACATTCATAATAAAGAACAACAACGGGCCTGAGCTAGGTAAATTAGACGCCTTATTATTATCGGCGCAGCAGCAAACGGTACTTACACCCGATGTCCAAAATAGTCCACCAATGCCTTTGGGGCCTACCTACCTACGTACTACAACTATGTACATATGTACATACACTCGTGAGTCGTCATAGACCGACATCCCGTCATCGAGCACATTCGCGCCCATTGCAACTTGCGCGTCAATTCATCACAACGCGCTCAGACTCACTCCGCACAAATCCCGATTCCCACCCACCCATGAACGGGGGTCGTTGCTATGGCTTCATTGCTTTGATGATCATGCGGCACAAACAGCTTGCCCCAGCCTCCCTCCCGAACTCCCGAGTCCCCTTTACTCCGTACGTAACCCACAAGTAAGTTGTATGTAACAACGGCATTGGCAAGCCAGACAAACACGTCCGGGGAAAAACCCAGACTCCCCCAGCTTGCCCTTGCATCGTGCATCGTGCATCGTGCATTCTTGGCTTGCAGCTTGCAGGACGGTACAACCAACCAGAGCGCGCTAATGCGCAAAGGTGATGCAATGTGTTGATGTCCGCGCGTGAAGTTGTTTCAGTGGGCTCTTCGTGCGTGACGCGTCTGGAGACTCTGGAGTCTGGACTCTGGGGAGAGGGACATTGTGCGCATGCTGTTCCTTGGTCAACGCCGAAGGGGTCATCAAACGTGCAGTTATGTATCATGTATGTATCCGTATTGCCAGGTACCGAATCAGAGGACCCGAGGTCGATCAAAGTCGCAAGATTCAAGACTTCGTGCGTGTGTGCGAGTTTGGCATGTGACTTCGTGAGCTTCGAGACAAGATTGGTAGCGAGTGGCACTTTAAACGATTTTGTTCCTCGGTCTGGCGGAGCTCAATCGGCATCTCCAGTATGTGCTTCATTCTATAAAATTTAGCACTTGGTCATGGCGGGCTTTGCATTTCAAGCAATCCGGTTGGTACATGATACATGACAAGCTTTCCTGTATGTATTCGGTTCCTTTTGTCCGGTGAAGACTCGGCAAACTGGCCATAATTATCAACGTCCCTCTCCAGTCTGTATTCTCTCATCCAATCAGTATTCACCCTTGGCTACGGCAGTTCGTGTAACCAAACTCGAAGAAAGTAGGTACACATCCTGTATCTCTAGACTCTGTATCTTGGGCCGGCGACGATCATCATCTTGAGCCATCTCTCGTCTTGTGTTCAGTTCAGCCTCTGTCCTCTCATCCGACAGAGGTTCTTCACTTGGCCATGACGGATTTTGCATTTCGAAAGCCGGCAGAAAGTATTTAAGCGTCCTGTGACTTTGGGCCGGTGACGGTCATCATCTTCAACCTTCTGGTCCTTCTCACGTCTTGTATTCAGCTTCTGTCCTCTCATCCGACAGAGGTTTCACACTTGATCATGGAGGGATTTGCATTTCAAAAGCTGGCAGAAAGTGTTCTAGCGCTCCGTTACTCGGGCCAGTGACAGTCATCATCAAGCCATCTCTCGTCCTGCGTTCATCCTGTGTCCTCTCATTCTACAATGGTTTATGAAGACTTGCCGGTTAGCAAGTAACGCCTCCTATGCAGAACAAGACAAAAGACTCGACGAGATGCCCCTCACCCGATAAATATTTGCACTTGGTCATGCTTTTTTGTGCTACTTTACCGTGTAACCGAGGAGCTGCGTGATGGGATAAGTTACCTGAAATTGCTTCAGGTATCGGTATTGTCATGGCTTCCATTGATACATCAGATTACTTGCGCTGATATGACGCCACAAATCCCATGACTGTGATCAATCCTCTATGAGATTGTAAGAATCTTCTGCTCATTGTGTCTCCCAAGCGTAATGATCAGAGGTTTCCGCTGCGCCAAATTCAGGCGACGCTGACTACATATCCACGGCAAAATTCCTAATATCGCGTATAGCTAGAGAATACAAGTGTCCCCTACCCGGTGTCAAACTATTGGCTGCTGTCTCGACAGTCACCCCTCCACGCTCAAATAATAAAGTCTCCCGATGCGTTGTGGTTAAGACGGCGCTGACTGTCCAGACTAGAATCTATAAATCGTCCAGACTGCTAATTCGAAGTCGCCTCATCCGGTCGATACTACAGGTATGTATCAAGTTAGAATAAGTCTTTCGCAAGGTATGAGTCCCTCGTTCGAACATGAGCCAACACTTACCCTGGAAGCCTTGTGCCAAACACCCTTCTTCCTCGCAGCAGGCTCGTCTCTCTGGCCCGTGCCCCTGCTGGTAGTATTCGTGGTAGAGCTAGTGCATACTGACGAGGTACTTGGATCTGTGAGCAACTTGAAAGCATCATGGCGCTGGCCAGAGCCGTCCCAGGCATTGAAGGCGACCTCTTCTCGCCCTTCCCTCATCGTAGTAGCAGTAGATATACTCTCGGTATCTCTTCGGAACGTCGAACGTCCCCGAGAGCTGCCCAGCGAGGGGCCTTGCCCGGGCGAGATTTGTCGCACGAGCGCTTGTAAATGGGGCGGAAGGTCCTCGGTTACAGGCATCAACCTTGACGAAGTCACCGTGTCATCGCTATCGGATTCGTTTCGGGACGAGATGTAGGATGTCGAGCTTGAATGTCTTTCGTTCCTTGCGTGGTTGATCTTTGGAAGGTTGTTGTTGTCTTCTGCTTCAGCATTGGATTCCGAAAATGACTGTTGTTGGCTCCTCGCAGAGGACATGACGGCCTGTATAATATGCGGAGGGAGGGAACAGGTATCAGTAACGGAGCCCTTGTTCGAACCTGATGCCCGAGAACTTTCTCCACGAATGCTCATGGCAGCGAATGGAGTGATAGGAGCCTGGCGAGAGGAGTCAGTACTCATGGCGGAACAGTAACAGTGACGCGCATACACACACACGCACCAAGATAAAGTGGAAAAGATGGAGAGAGAAATCTTACTTGAGGCAGAGTATCGGATGGAAAGAAGTCGTCAGGCATGTGCGGAGTCGTTCCTTGTCGAATGTCTTCTTCCTCTTCATGCGTACAATTTCCGGTCTCAAGCGGCGCCGGCACCACTCCCGGCTCCTGTGTTTCGGTCCACGCCGTGCATCGTTTGCACATCTATTATGGTGATACGTCGTCAGGATCCAGTTCAACGTCAACATGTCTGTTCTTAGAGCCGCGCACACAAAACTCACCGAATCTTCAGACTTGCGCATCATCTTACTGAAATCCGTATAAGGCTTGTCAAGCTGGCACAACGCACAACGGAGCTCTGTCAAGGTGCCTGTGGAATGCTCCTGGCAGGTCATGCCCGAGTTTTCGGCATCCACGGTGTCCCTTGCACTGATTTGACGTTCCAGAAGACGTTGCTGAGTCGTGGAGAAGGCCTGAATGGGCTTCCATTCTCCGCCGACTTTGCATCGATACCGGATGGGTAAGGGGGTTTGGGAGACTCTGAGGCCCAGAGGTCAGTTTGAAGGACTGTAAACGAAAAATAAGAGAAAACTTGACGATCGAACCTGGCGTTTCCTCGCTTGCGAGGCATAATGAAAGTTCTTGACACGTGCGGAGCCGCGAGAACGGTGGTGTCCTTCCAGGGAATTTTGAGTCGAGGGAGTAGACCAGTCGAGAGGGAGATGCTGTAAAATAGTGCTGTAGTTTTCTCGCTGTAGAGTGAAAAGGATGACTGGGTGTTTGAGATGTTAACAAAGTGTGTGGATTCTCGGAGGAACGTAAGAGAGCAATAAGAAGGGCATTGACAGGTGGCAGCACTCAGCATCAGATGGCACTAAACAACTGACAAACAGTGTCTGGCAGCTTTTGGCGTGCTGGTCAAAACAAAGGTGCTTGATTCATGATGCAAGCCAAGTCTGTTTCTCTACTTTGATGCAAATATCCATATTGTGTCAACGTCCCGTTTTTCCCACCATCCCACTGTTAAGATTCAACCCAACGCAGCGTAAAATATAATTGCCTCACCTCAGAAGTTTTCAGCCCAAAACGCGTCCCTCGCTTATTGTACCCAATTGTTGTGTGTTCTATCCGCTGTCTGTCATGCCTTCCTAACTCGGCGCCTGTACATACCGAGGTCCGCATGTTTAACAGCAGAAGAGGCCGATGTACCCCGTCGTCCAACCCATACCATCACAGGCCTGAAGCATGCCAATGACTCAATAATCTGGCCAGCTTGTCAGAATTTTCTTGTTTACGAAAACAGAAAAGTCACATGTAGCATTAATTAAGACCGTGTAATGACCAAAATGCTTCGTGTTCATTTGACATTATCCAATATGATTTTCTTCTTCTCCCTCACAGCTCGTGAGCTTTTTGACCGTGCAAGGATCCGCTCGGTAGAGCGTTCACCACCGTTTCGGCGTCACCCACTTGCCTTCGCTCAGTCACCTCTCGTGGGAAGGCCTTGAGGCGTTTGCGGAAAAGAAGCGATGGAGACGACGACGTGGTGGCGCTTAATTGCTATTGCAGAGGTTCTAGCGACGATGACAGACGGTTGAGATGCAGATACACATCGGTTCCATAGCTAAAAATGAAAGAGTTAGCTCTCACTATCAACTAGTGAGGAATGCGACAGAGAGACTCACCCTTCCATACTAATCAACTTCAGATCACCGCCAAAGTATCTTGCGTACAGGCGAGAGATGGGTAGTCCATAGCCGAATCCGGCCATGGGTGCCTTGAAATCGCTCTTATCGAAGTCAGGGTCCAAGTTAGGGATACGGTCGACAGTTGTGTACATGTATGTCCAGACCAGAGGTATGGCGCTTCGCGGGATACCGCCGCCCTCATCAGAAACCTTGATGGTGATGTCCTCCTTGCCTTCGGCTACAATGACCTTTGTGACGGGAAACTCTTGCTTCTCCATCCCGTGCGTCTCCACCACAGCGCGCAAAGAATTCTTGAGAGTCTCGAAAAGCATGTGAGACAAGTGTCCGGGAACATACATGAAATCGAGGTTGGGGTTGCAGACGAGCTGTATTCGGGGTGCTTCAAACAAGCCATAATGATCCTCACAGACAAATCTGGCATTCTCTATAGCTTCTTGGGCAAGGTCCTTGACATTGGTCTTGGTGCAAATGACACCAACATATGTTGGATCGCGGTGGTGACTCTGGTCTGTAAGGGCAATGTGTTGTCCAATAAGCATTCTGATGCCGATTCGGGACATGTAGAAGCGGTCGAGGAAGGATTGTATTGTGCCGTCAATCTGCATCCGCTGGCGGCGGCGTTTATATTCCAGGATACCTTGCGCCATGGTCGTCACAACTCCATCGTGTCTCCGTTTGATGGTGTGAAGGGTCTCGGCGAATCTTTGATTATAAAGTTGGAGTTCAGCGGGCCAGTCTGCCGTGTCATCAACAGTGGCAAAGTATCTCCTTGCCAATGTCTTTGGTTTGCCATTGCCGTTGGAATTCTGTAACCCGCCCCAGCCCGAAGGTTCACCTTCGTCGATAGATGGGTTTGGTGTCGCTTCTGACAGCCGCTGCACAATCCGGCCATTGGCTTTGGCAGGCCTCATCAAACGATTTCGGACATCTTTGCTCAAGTCTGGTCGAGGCAGCTGTGTGATTTCCTGTGGCACGCATTAGCGACTTCTCAATCTTCACCTCGGTGGATCCTGCATGACGCTGCCCCAGTACGACAATCCTATTATGGCGATGACGATGAGGTATTAGAGGAGGCCCATACCTCGAACGATTGAGCATACCAATCCTTCACCTTCATGACGGACGGCATCTCGTTCAACCCATCTGGCAACTCATCCAGCTCTTGTACGCGATGCGCCAGACGGATCGGGAGCTCCTCGGCTAGGAATTGCGAGGCGCGGAAGAGAGTGCCTATGACGACACGCACGGTCAGGCACGTTGCCAGGCATGTTTGTTGGACAGTCTTTGGATCAATTGCGCAAGAACACACCTGTTGATGGTTTGTCACCAAATTGAACCATCTGCCGCAAGCTGACGCCAGTGGCAGGAAAGTTGGCGTAGTGCCGGATGGTGTCCATCAGCCTCTCTGACGACTTCCACGACATGGTGGACGGAAGGGAGAGGCGGGCAGCTGCAGAACAGGCAGATGAGTCTGATGTGGTTGATATGCGTGACTTTGCAAGTGAGACAGCTGAGCCAGAGCGAGATTCACAATAAGAAGGTACAGCCCAAATTGAAGGGGTGTAAACAGCCAAAACGATAGTCAATGAGAGCAGAGAGAATGTATGGTCGTCACTTGCGATGCGACCGGAAGTCGGTGGGGCGTGGCGCCTCTGAGTCAACGAGCAGCCGTGCTTAGCATGAGGCAGTTGAAGCCGTTGAGAGCAGCAAAGTAGCCCTGCGGTGCTCTATAGAGGTTGCAAATCAGGCAAATCAGGTGTCTAACGCCAGAGGTATGTACTCGGCGAACCTTGTACCTGAAGACGCTACGGACAGACAGTTCAAAGCCGAGGCCCGGTAAGCGCATGTAAAAGAGCTGGGGACAGAGCCGACACACTTGTCCGCTCCGCCAAGAAGCCGGGCCACGGAGCTCCGCGTACAGAGGCAGCGCGTCGGCAACACGTTGAGGCTCAGCATGGATGGGAATCCGCTTGCTTCGGGATGTGGAGGATGGACTCGACTTTCGAATGGTAAATGCATACACAAGTTGTGGCCAGCCAGTCTGCGCTGGACAAGTTGAATGTATCATGTCGATGCGATTCTGCAGCAGTCGCTGCGCGGTCCATTGTGTAACTTGAGTGGGCAGATGGCATTTATGCTCCAACTCAACCACGTACCACGCACGGGAAGGAGCATCAATTCTCGTTTCATGTCACTGGAACTCGATGGCTAACAATTGAGCCGAACCACATACATAGGTAGGTATTGGAAGGATAACATGATCAGGACTCCAGGAGACAATCAGGACTCCAGGAGACAATCAGGAGGAACACTGCGTTCTTAGTACATTCTTGCTGCAGTCTACGGATACGGAGTACAGCACTCCGTACAGAACGCAGCGGTTCCGAGTGCAATTCCTCTCCGCCAATCATGGAGCCAGTCACATGTTTCCCCACTGCGATCCACGTGCCGCAACCGTTTCTCATAGCACAATTCGTCAGCACCCACAATTAAAGTCGCCAAGTCAGCGCGGGACAAATCAAACAACATTACTCCGTACAAGTTGCAACGTCTCTAATAACATAACTTTGCGCACATTGCACACAACGGCAAAGCAACCACTTCGGTCCGCCTCTACAACTCCGCGACTGAGCTCTCGGCGCCATCGGCTTAGCTTGGTTCTCAAGGGTTTGACTCTTGCCATCAACGCTGACCAAGAGGCTCAAACGGAAAACCCCATCTTTCACACAGCTGCGGATCCTCTTTCCTCCAGGGTAGCTTCCGCCACGAGACCCATGCGGTAGTTGCCGACCCTAGTGCCGACACCAATACCGAATTTAGTCGCGAACCCCTGGGCGGCTCTGAAGTCGGTGAGCCTTTGCCAGCTGCTTACCAGCTATTACAGTTTATTTCAAATTGTCTGCCAGTTGCCTACGAACGAGGTGACTGCGGTCAGCCCGGAACCGGGGTGGTTCCTTTTTGCCGTCTCCAAAGTTCAAATCGACCTCGCTTGCGAACGCGACTCAACGAACCATCTGGAGAACCGCCACGATTAAATGACTGGGTAGCGCAGACGTTGATGCGTTGCACCACCGGCGCGGATAACGAAAGATACTTGCGACGAGAAGCGGTCGGCTCGACTATCGAATAAATAGAGTTATACGACACCAGGGCAGGATTGCCGAGACATCTGAGCTCAACGATCTACGCACAACATTTGTACGTTCTGCGCCCAGGATGGGACACGCTGAGGAGCGCATCGCCTCTGAGCAGGCCGCCTCACTCAACAACCAGCAGAGTCAAGTCAGCAGCCCGACACCGGATCGTCGAAGCACAGGAAGCACATATAGTCGCAGTCGCAGTAGCGATGATGGCATATGCAGTCACTGCAGCAGTACAATCAATAGCAGATCTCAAAATTCCCGAACCAGCCAACCCACCTCTCCTCGACTGCTCAGCAGGACGCCTAGCGACAAAGGCGAAGAATTTGTGGATGGGCGATTGTATACCCCGCCGCAATGGACGAGCCCGGGCCTGGCCTCCAGCATACCTTACTCCCGTTCCGGAGGATCCAGTATAAGCCCTTTGCGACGTGAACTATCGCATTTGACGCCCCCCGAGGGCGTCGATGCCGTTACCTCTCGTGCGGCAAGACACGACATTGCCAGACGGCTTACCCAACTCGCGCGGCGCCTGGCCTGTGATGAACCCAACAGCACAAACGACGCAATGCTAGGCAATCAGCTCGAGCAACTGGAGAAGGTAGTTTGGGCATCGCCGAGTCCCGAACCTAAAAGGCACCGATATCGACCCAGCCTCGAGAGCCCGCTTCGTAGCGATGCCGGATCGTCATTTGGATCGCCAGTCTCGTCGCTCTTCAAATCGAGGTTCTCTGACCTGTCGGCCTCACTGCAGAGAGAGCGCGAGACAGAGAAGCAGCTGGAGGACAATGAACCGCCGCCAAAGAGGGGGATGAGTGATAAGCAGGCCAAAAAGGTGATTGCAGAGATGTGCAAGCTCAATGATGAGCTATCGGCCGTGGTGAACAACCTCAAAGCTCGCCAAGAAGAGTCCGAGGTAGGTCCC
Source organism: Claviceps monticola (assembly GCA_018360055.1). NCBI lineage: Eukaryota > Fungi > Ascomycota > Sordariomycetes > Hypocreales > Clavicipitaceae > Claviceps > Claviceps monticola. The sequence goes on from SRPP01000037.1 coordinate 46,720, forward strand.
GGTCTACTACAAAGACAAAAGGACAAATATTCCCAGCCTATCAGGCCTCATCTGACCGTGTTGTGAAGCATATCCAAGGACTTTTGATCGAACGAGCCGAACGGGCTGCCCAGCGCATCATATTTTTGCAGAATCGAATTACTTATCTGTGCGTGCTCCCGCTCCCTTGGTTCTCCCTCCTACCCCGGGGTCATATATCTGCCCCCGCGCCATGCATTACTCTATGTATGAGAGACTCACACAGGCGCGCGTTACAGAGAAGAAGAATTACAAGAAAACGACGGAGAACTGCAACATCTACGGATATGCCTCAAGGCTGTGGAAATTCAGATGCCACCACATCCGGACAAGGAGCTACAACGATGCATAGCAACCTTCAAAACTGAGTACCAAGCACTGAAACGGAAGCGGGCACACCGCGCCAACATCGCCAGCGTCATGGGCTATCACGCGCAATCATTTCCATCACCTACTCGATCAGGACGATGACAAGGAATTTCTCGGACCTGTGACTAGGACGCCTAATTTTATCGACATTCCCTCGACTCTCTTTAGTTATTTGCGCGTCCCGCTCCCTCTGCTTTTTTTCCGACTTTTATCGATGCACGACACGAGCCAGCGATTTGCATGAACCTGATGACCATTCGACAGCGCTTGCATGCATTTATTTGAAAGACTGACAGCACTGTTTGATCAATCCATTTCTTCCACGGATCATCCCGCATATCTCTCGATTCGACTTATTTCATGAATCATTCCCTCTATCTCTTGATTCGACTTATTTACACGGATCATCCTGCATATCTCTTGAATGAACCTCATTCCATAAGTCACCCCACGAATCTTCTTGCACAAAACATCCCACGCGAGTCTCACAAAGCATAGCATGCGCATTTTGCAAGGATACAAACCTTTTGTCCCACCTCTCGTTTTTGTTATGTTTTGGAAAAGCAAACGTTTAAGGCGCAAGGCTAATTTTCCCCGCCGAGAGTACCCGCTTGGGAAAGGAGGTGGGTGGGCGATGCATTCGTTTTTATTCCGGTTCTTGACGGATACATACCATGTACGCTACAGCGGCAGCAGCAAGGTGGTGAGAGGCAATGTTCTGCGTTTATGTGTTTGCATGTATGTTTTATTTATGTTTTGTTTGCTCCTACGGGTAAAGCCAAGCATTGTCATTGTACATTTTTTCCCTTCACGATGAACACGTAAAGTTGATTGACGTCCTTGGCGTCACAATGACTTAAGCTGTGCTGTTCATATGTGCAGACACAGGACTATGGACTACATATGCTATACAGACTGACTTGTGTAGGACGGGAGGACCGTCTTTATACTCGTTGTATCGCAATCATACAAGGCCGTTAAAGCTAAGGCAATTCAAAAAGAGGAAAAAAGAGGCAATTGAGAAGAAGACGCAACTGAAGAATTACAAACGAAACTGAAAATGAAAAGAATCCAAGAAAGAAACACAACTCGATACAACCTCTGTGGGAACATACCCCCCCCCTCCCCCCCTCCCACGTTAATTAACCAGTCTCTTTGACCTCCCTCAAGAAGAAAGCAAAACAATCTCTCAGAGGGAACTACTCCCTTGCCTAGCGACGAAGCCTCATGCAGTGACTTACGCTTCCTCAGCTAGTCACACAGACAGCACCATATGCTCAACCCTCCCCCCAAATCAACCCCCCTCACCCCTTCCGCAAACTCATCCTTCGTCATTCACCCCCGGATTCCTCCCCTGAAAAAAGCGGTAACTCTCCGCCCTCCCCTGCGGCTTGTCCGACAGCGCTGACAACAGCGTACATTTCTCGCGGCCATGGCATGGCCTATTCTTCTCTGTGAAACTCGAGTCCTCCCGCGACATGGGATCACTTGAGCGGCGATCCCACGCGAGATATATCTCCTCGTGGGGAGACGACAACGACGACGATGGGCAGGACACACATGGCGCACAAGCCGAAGCCGAAGCCGAAGCAGAACTCTCCCCCTTGTGATGAAGCACGAGTGGATGCCGCGCCGAAAAGTGCACAGACGGTCGGTGCCGGTGCTGGGGACTGCCGTTCCTCGACGAGGGCGGTGTGGGAGGTTCATCGTGGAGCATCGTGCGGTCTCCGGTAGTAGCCCAGGACGAGACGGGCACGGGGGACCGGACGGAGGATTTTCCGGGTTTGGTCTGGGCCTTGGACTGCCCTTGCACAACGATGGGAGGTAAGACTGTGCGTCGGGGATCTTGCGGGTGTAGTGTTGCCCGGGTGTTCTTCTCGAGTGAGCGCAGTGGCTTGGATCGTTGAGATGGCGCGGCGGCACGGGGGGGTTTTTGTAAGGAAGGCATATTTCTGCTGGCCTGGGATGCTTCGTGGTGTTGATGATTGTTTGAGAAGACTTTGCTGTATATGGTTTATATGATGGAGATGGCCTAGATGGCATGCTTCGTCTTGGAAGACGATGTCAATGGCACACTGCAACTTGCAAGACGGGGCACGATATACGAGTAGGGAAGAGAGAGAGAGAGAGGGGAAAGAAAAAGTAAAGAAAACGAAGACTGAAGCAGGCCTATTTGTATCGCATTGGGATATTGCCCTCCTAGTAGGTTGTCACCGTGGACAAAGAGGACAAAAAATATGACAACCAAGCTTCCGCATGATGATTGCGTCAAGAATATCGGACCATACAGGAGGAAGGGGGCTAAAAGTGAGACATGAAAGAAAACAAAATCCATGCATGAATGATGAAGGGACTGATATCACAAAAGAAGATACATCCTGAAAAGCTTACTGGACGATACGGTTCGTCGTTTTTCTTCAAGATCCGGTGAAAGGCTCATCACGCATCCTGGGTGGCATGCCTGCCTACGCCCGATGATGCCAGTGTGATGGAGGCAGTGCCGATCAACACTCTTGCATACGTCGAACAGCCTTGTTTCTTTTCCCAGGTTCGTCCATCCTCATATCGCGATTACATTTTCTCGTGCACAGTCTGCCATATTGAAATCGACTCGTCGTGTTGTATCAGCCTTGTTTTTCTTGCTTCTTCACACTACATACCTACATACATGTACGTCCCTTCCCGCCTTCCCCAACACGATAGCCTCACAGGTCATCATCATCGTGGACTACGCCAGTATGATGCTGATGTACGAAAAAAAAAAAAAAAAAAAAAAAAAAAAAAAAAAAAAAAAAAAAAAAAAAAAAGAGTAGACGCACCAACTACATACCAGCCAATACTTTTCGCGGTGCTACTGCTGAAGCCCTATATACCTATGTACATACTACATAGGTATGCAATGGATACACGCCCTCGCGCTGCTCTCTGCCGTCAGCTCTCTCCCTGCAGAAGGAACCAAAGGCCGCGCGGCAATCGCGCTGGGACGGAAACAGCAGAAACGGCAAGGCTGCGTGCGACAGAAGAATACCGAGGGAATAAGAAGGCAGAAAACAGAGGGGGTTCATCATACGGTAACGGGAGTAGTTACTAGTTTACTAGTTTGCTTGTCTTGCAATTCTTGGGCGGCGGGCCACGGCCATTGGATGCCCGCTGCGTCAACTTGTGTGTCGTTCGTTCGATTCGTTCGTTCCGTTCCGTTCCATGCGACACGGTCCAACGGCAACGGCCCCGGCCGGCTGTATCGTAAAACCGTTCGCTGACCCTGACCACCATCTATCCATCATCATGGAATCTTTTATTATCGTTTATTATCCCCCCCGCCCCCCCGCAAAGGGCGGTCCCGAAGCCACGAACCGGGTTTGACGTGTCGCATACATACATACATACCCAAGGTTCAGTTCAGTTCATCACAAGCAAACCTCGTTGAACACGACACAAACGCATGCAACGCGCATGAACCCAATATATAACACGTGGCGGAATCGGGCACCACTGCATTCGTCGCCCTTCCTCCTCCATCGATTTCCCCCGCGTATGTCGTACTCCCCCCTCATCGGGTTGTATACGTGGTACATGATACAATGCATTCTCTCAATTGGGGGGCATTTGCATTTCTGAGCGACCCGACTGCACGGCACGGCTTTGCTCCTTCGAGAAGAAACGGCTGTCAGGCTGGTGTAGAAAAGAAGTAAAGTCGGGTGAGCACGGGGTTGGCCCGGTCCAGAGGGAGGAGGGAGCATAAAAGAGGTGTTGCGCATACACTACCTAGGTAAAACGTACGATCTACACAGAGAATACATACAACTACATGATGATTCATTCGCGTGTCTTCAGCGTTCACACCAATCTCACGGCCAGTGAATCACCACCGTAGATTCCGTTCTCCCCGGACGGAGTACCCCGGTGTACAAAACCAGCTTCGTCACCACACGTAGAACGTAAAAGTGAGGCGGGCACACACTTACACTCGTCTGGGTGCTCCGACTTGTTGCCTAAGAGGAGACGCGTGGGGGTGAACACCTTAGCCTGATGCCGAATCACACACACCAAACCACTAGTTAATCTAGGAGCAAGATTACTACTTTACTTACTGTAGGTCTGTCCTGCATGAGGGCTGGCTTGGCTGTGAGGTGCCGCTAGGGATGTACGCTGCCCTCCCTCAACACAAGATACCGCCACCCGACATGGTTGGTTCTTCATCATCTATCATGTTTGCAGGGTCCAAGCAGGAGGCAAGCACAGAAGCCCGCTGTGCGAACATTGGGTAAAAACTGTATACATAACTATATATTGCCGACGTGTCATGTGTAATTCCCGCCAGAGCGCCCCGCCCCGTACAAGAAAACATCCGCTGATGATACTAAAAATACAACGATTTGGTAACACAGGATCGTGCTTCTGATGATGATGATAATCATGGTGATGACGAAAATAAAGAACAATAATGATGACGAAAGACCAAAAAAAGAAAAAGATGATCATGATGCAACAGCCAGCAAGTGTCGTAACTCGTTAAACGCCCCCTCTCTCAACAGCAAACCCCTTCACACCTTGTACAGAATGTCCAAAAAGCCATTCGCCAGATCAACCACCACACTTTTATTCGGCAACGAGCCCGCCACGCCATACAGAGCCGCCGAATTGCCCATGGCTTTGCCCTTGGCTCCCTTGCCCTCGACCTGGCGAACGCGCTCCTTTTCTCTCTCCTCTTCCACGACTGTCTCGAGGTCCTTGACCAAGCGGTCCCAGACTCGGGCAATAGGCAGCGTGACAGCCACGTGCAGGGCCGGCGGGTCCTGTAGCGCGTTAAGGTGCCACCCCTTGGTGGACATGCCATCCGCAATGTCGTATATGTTGAGCGTGAGAGCCGTAAAGGCAATCACAGACACGAGGGGCTTGCCCATGATTTCGAGTTCCCCTCTCAGACTCTCGGATGTTTGGATCGCGTCGACCATCTTTTTGGTCGCGCCGACAATCTTGGCGCAGGCGTCTATGTAGCCCGATTCGCCTACGGTCATTAGGCTGGCCCAGCAGCCGGCGATGAGGGCACCGGGGCGGGATCCAGCAATGCCGGGAGAGGCGTACACGCCGCCGGCCCAGTCAGGGCAGACGTAGTACTGGTACTGACGCAGTTCGCTCGTGCGGTACAGGACGGTCGAGTTGCCCTTGGGAGCGAATCCGTATTTGTGGGTGTCGCAGCTGATGCTCGTGACGCCCTTGAGGCGAAAGTCGAACGGTTCCGTCTCGAAGCCGGCCTTTTCGAGGCAGGGCACGAGGAAGGATCCTAGGCAGCAATCTACGTGCAGAGGAAGCTTTTTCCGTAGTGCTAGTTTGGATAGCGCGCTGATGTCGTCCATAATGCCGTGCGGGAAGTTGGGTGCAGAGCCGACCATCAGGACCGTGTTGGCGTTGATGAGGCGGGCTACTCTTCGGATATCGACCTGGTAGTTGGGTGCCGGGCAGTCGACCAAGTGTACCTTGATTTTAAAGTAGTCTCCAGCCTTGCGGAAAGCTGTGTGAGCAGTTGATGGCATGATCCTTTTTTTCTGTTAGCAACCGTTCCCTATAGATGAAGTACACTTGGGCCAGTGTGTATTTTTTTTGTAACATCCGGCGAGTTTTGGGACTAGCAAAGTCACGCAAACGAAAATGAGTCAGAAACAAAGGGGCCTTCTTACATCTCGGGCTCGGTCACTCCACGCTCGGCGTACGCCTTCTGACGCGCGCTCAGGCACGCCATCAAGATACTCTCTGTTCCACCGGCCGTGCTAACACCAGCCGCACCCGGAGGCGCATGGAACAAGTTGAGCACCATGCTCACGACCTCGGCCTCCATCTTGCGTACTCCCGGGAACACATCCGGATGAATAGGATTGGCCACGGTGAATTTACCAAACGCCTCCGTCTGCAGCGCAATGAGCTCGTCTTCGCCATGGTACACAGCACCCGACACGTAGCCATCTTCCCAACGCGTGTGATCGAGGTTGGCCAGCTTGTCGAGCTCCGCACGCACGGCGTCCATGTCCATGCCGTTCTTGGGGAGCATCAGATACCGCGTATCGGTCTGTGCGATGAGTTTGGTCGACATCTGCGCAATCGACTCCTTGACCTGCTGTTTTACCTTGCCGCGCACGCCAGGCGCGCGAAGGAAATAGCCGTATAGAGTGCGTTGCACGAAATGGTACAGCAGCGAAATGGAGCCAAAAATGCCGCGGCCCTTGAGCTGCCAGAAGGCCTTGCGCGTCCATCGCAGGACGAAGTAGTAGAAGATGATGTTTCGGAGCCTAAGATGACGCGCATCAGTGACGAATTCTCTTGGCGCGACATCCTAGCATGTGCATGATGTGGGATAGTGTGGATATGCAGCAGACAAGGGGTGAGGCGCATTTGGTAGGGATTTTGCGATTTGACGTCGCAACCTCTACATTGCGCACATGAGATGCCAGCGCTCCATGCCTCAATCTAGTACCTGCAGCAAGAAGCAAACTGATTCAAGAAAAGCACACGAAAAAGCAGGGCAGAACGGAGGAAAGTACAATATCACGAGCCATGGACACGTACAGGTCTATTGTGAGAACCCCGGTAAAGAGGTTAGCATGCCCATGACGTTTGACCTTTTCCAATCCGCCCAGCAAGCTAGCAGGTAATCGCGAACTGCCAGGCATGGCGGCGTATGAGGGAGCGCAATGGATGCAGAGGCGAGGCGAAGTGCAGTATGCCGTGGCCCCGGCGACGCGGAGTGGTGGATTCGCGAACGAGCAAACAGGAGTGAGATAGCTCTAGCTGTCGATACCCAGATACAGACGTGACGATAGCAGGATCGGATATCGAGACCGGGACGTGATGCGAGAAGAGCGATGGGCGATGCGAGTAAGTACGTAGGTCAGTGAGTCGAACCGGAATGGAAACACAGACAGATACAGGTTTGCGGTTGTTCGGGACTTTTTGTATTAAGTTTGGCCTCGGCCAGTCGCGGGCAGTCGCCTAGGCTCCAGATACATACTACATACATAACTATCAGCTGGCGGCCGCAGCTGGCAGCAGCTGGAGCTTGGCAGTGACCAACGGTTCGGGGTACGGAGGGTCGCCACGCTGGGGCCACTCACGCTGGCGCTATTTCATCGGAGCTCGTCGTCAACTCCGAAGTCACCTTTGTCGTTCATCGGCCAGATTTCCTGCCCCAGGCCTTCAGTGAGTCAGGGTGCTCCCGCCGTACTCCATACACTCCATACATACGGAGTATGTACCCACACACACAGTAGGCTCCGGGAGTTAGTTATATGTACAGAGTAGGTACATAGTTAGCCATTTCGGTGCTCGGGGGCAGAGCTCTGAGCGACAAAATGGATCCCCGGACTCACGAATCCGCCCCCGTCGATTCGTCGTGCATGATCAGCGGGGGGCCAGCCGGAGGAGGGGAAGAGGGATGAACGCTTCTCGGAGGCGACACCGCCAAGGCGATTAAATCTCCATCAAAACTTCTCATATGAACAGCGGATGGCACAGCAAGATCTTCATGATACATTAACATATCCTTGTTCTCGCCGCGTGCGTGATATCGATATGTATCACTACGATCGATGCCAAACAAACTACTAGGTATCATTGCTGGCCAGGCGAGTCCTTTTCTTTGGCGGGCCTCAAAGATCAATGTGGGGTTCAGGTCCGGTGGAAACACATTGTACATATGAAAACCTTTATATACAGATGGTTGAAGCAGTGATTGGTCGAGATGCCCAATACCAGAACATGGGTAATTGTAAAGCTTACTTGGAGTATTCCCCAAAAGTATGATTTTGATGCCTTTGGAGGGTGCATACGGCGTAGTTGATGCTGGACTTGGAAATATATGAGTATAATTACCCTCGTTCATTGGTGATGCCGTTATAGATGCCTTTAAGCCCAAATATTTGTGGCAATTTAATCTTTATAATGGAAGGGTACGCCTCTGATAATGTTGCGCCTCTCCAGAATTCCGTCGAACAGATTTTGTCCTCCATCGAACTTAATGAAGAAATTGGGTACATCCAGCTTCATGCCTGTACACCTGCTTCTGGTGGCTTGGGCAGCTTGGAGTTGATGAAGAATGAAATTCCTTCATCGAGTTCGACAGAAGACAAAACTTGTTCAGCGGAATCTTGAAGATGTGTACCCTTCCATGATGAAGGATAAATTGCCACAAATGATTTGATTTTAAAGAGACAGGAAAGAAGACGTTTCGCAACGCAGGAGTCTTTCGACTACCAGGTATGCAAGGAGACGGGGGGTAAAAGAATGGATGATGCAAAATTTGGGTAAAGAGTTTCGGTGATCGGTGCGCTGAATAATAGGTAACAGAAGTCGTGCAGCTCTAAGGTCCCTATTGTACCCTGCCGGGAATCGTGATACATACATTGATGTGTACATGCATACATACGAAAGACGTGGAGAAAAATACTTCGTCACTCGTGGACCAAATGAATGAAGCTAGTCCTACGGGCCCCTGCGGGCCCTGCGGGGAGCCGTGTGAGTTGGCAATGTGCAGACTGATGGCTTGATGCTCTCCAGACCGTCTTGCCCCTTTCCGCGGGATGTCAGCAATGATTCATTCGTGTACAGTATGTACATACATACGTACAAAGCTTTCTTGTCATGCCATTGCGGAGATCACTTGAAGTTCTCGGGCCTCTTTTTCGTACAGCAGAAAATCGAGTTACAGGGTATTGTTCATCATCTGTTTCTTCTACTTATGTAAGTATAACCCTTTGACAAACATGGCCATGGCCATGATGACCTCCAAGAAGCTAGACTCCCATCTCCGTTGACCTCAGACAGAGGCACCAAGATCAAAGAACGGGTAAATAAAACAGATTACAAATAAGCAAAAAGGAAGGGAGAAACAAGAAGAGAAGACGGAAAAGAAAAGGCAAAAGAAGCTGCGTCTTCCATCCCTTGCTCTTGGTCGTGCATAGCTACCTCCTCATACCCATGTGCCGTCTCCAATGGCTCAGGTTTCATGCAACGCATGTCGTAAGAAGAAAGGAGTCTCCCCCCCCCCCAAGATCATTTCTTCGTGACTAGTATCCACTCAACGCCTGTGACATCGCAAACGCACTGTGCTAGTATGCCTCTCCCTCACTTTTATTCATCTGGAACATGTTTAGGAAGTTGGGCCCGGTTCGTTATCTTTCTCTTGTATCGGGCTTTGATGGCTGCTTCGTGTCCTGGAACCCGAATCCGTTGATTCTCCCCCTCGCACGGGGCCTTAATACCTTCTGTGTATTCTGAAAGCCGAATCTGTTTGTATTTCTCTTGAACCGGGCCTTCGTATGCTAGACCTTATTGCTCTGGAATTCGTGTCTGCTTCGTTTTCGTGCTCGAGTATCGTTGCCATAAAGGGTACTGTGTGCCCATGTGCAATTTTTCACCCCAAGCCTTATGATATGCCAAACGCCTTCTTCATCTTCTCCCAGTAATGCGACGACTCGGTCTCGCAGCTCTTCTGTCCCGTCCGCACGCAGCCAGCGAACATGACCACAAAGTCTCCTTCTTGGTACTGATCGCCATACGAAGATTTTGAGTACGACGCGAATGTCCGTTGGGGTACCAGGGCCAGTTTCGACAATACTGTGGGATGCCATTGCACGATGTGTTCCTACAAGACCATGACGTTAGCTGGAACCTTAACCGCAAAATGGAAAGCTCTCACACCTGACAAAGCATCCACCTCATAAAATAAACAGACAAAGGAGGACAAAATAAGGATACTTACCAGCGCATGTCTCTCCGCCTTCTGGAAATTGTAGTTCCTATACATGGGATCAAACCAAGTCTCGACAAAAAACTTGGCCCACTCCCCATTGCGAATCACCACACTCTGGTGCACCAGTCCTTCCTTGTCCTGGCACACGATCAAGTCAATGTTATCGCCTCGCAGATGAGAAAATGTCTTGATGATGCTGTCTGGCGGTACGACGGGGTAGTCCTTGATCATTAGACTCTCTAGCTTTCGCGCGTTCGTCACCTGATCGTCCAGACTTTTTGAGGGATCCATGATATAGGCGTCTTGATCGAGATACCATATGAACTGGCAGTCGGGATATTTCGACAGTGCGTGGCGCATGGCGAAGATTTTGGCCCACGAACGGGGTGCGCCTTGGGTATCGTAATCTTGTGCGTCCATAACCATGGCTTGGTAGCCTATTGTTGCCCAAGAAGTCAGTCTCTCGCTTTTTGTTGACATATTGAGCATTGTGCATCCCGGCGGTTCCCTCTTTGAACCACATCCGCCCTTATGTGGCGGCCGTTCTTCCCATCATGTGCCCAACAGATAGACAGAAGAGCAAATAATATAAAAACACACTCACCATGTCGCGCTGCGTATTTCTCGCGATTTTCCTTTATCGTCATCAAGTAGGCCGCGTTTGCCTCACTTGAATGAACAACTGTGACGAGGACCACAGAGGGATTTCCCGAGGGGACATGCTCGTGGTACGGATCCGGTCGTCTACCCCCAAAGAGAAAGTAGAGAAAACCAAAGAGCAGCAGTGCCCCGATCGCAATGTTCTTTAATCTGCTCCTCCGCAGCATCGGAAGCTTCGATGACCTGGCCCGAAACGGCGGCGGGTTTGAGCTCTTGCGAGGGGGGTATGCGAAATGCATTGTGGCCAATAATGCGTCGCCTCGAAAACCAAGGGCCAAGGGGAAAAGGAGGACGAAGGATGCGTCTGATCCTAGCCAGCCGTCAATGATGCGTCCCCTGTTTCTGTATGTATTTCTGTCGTGACGGTGCTCATACACCCAAGAGGCTGGCAAGAAGCGAGCAAATATCGACCGAAATCGCGAACGCTACTCAAGCTCGTTCGTCCACAGATCGGGAGGCGCTAATGCTGCGAGGTGCTCGGAGATTATGTTGTCGAGGGGTTCCGGGTCGGGAGAGGTGGGACGACAAAGCGAGAAATGAGCGAGGTGACTTGTTACCAGGAAATGACCGACGAATGAATTCTGTAGGCATGCGAGCGTCCAAGAAAATATACGATGCGCATTGTCGTGAGATGCCTAGCTAGGACGCAGGGAGATGGATGGATGGCACGTGGATTAATTGGCCTACCGATCCATCCCGGAGCAAGCAAGAGCTGTCTTTTTAATACATAGCATCTAGTCTACTCCGTACCGCTGGTCCACCGGCGACCGTACTTTCGACGTGACCTTGCCGAATCTGGTTGCGCGATGTGCCGCCACAAGCCACCAATTAGCTATGTATGTATGTAGCTGCATGTCAACAGTCACGGCGAATAAGTCCGTTACATACATACTAACTTTATGTTATGCGGCTTCTTGTCTGTTCAAGCATAGATTTCCCAAATGGCCATGATCTGAACCGGCAAGCGCTGACCTGGCATCCGGCTGGTCAAACGCTGTGCCGGCAAATCGCTATGCAGGCAATCGCTGAGCCGACAATCACTGTGCCGGGAAACGCTATGTCCCCGGCTGGAACGCCTCGGGGTGGCAAGTGGCCACACGTCCGACTACGGACAAAACGGATCATGGCTTCACAAGTCAAGTCAAGTAAGGATGCTCCAAGAGTCGCTTCTTGTTGAGCCTTTCCCGGAGGACTATAGAGGGCAAGGAATCTGTTTCTACATAACGTCTTGTTTCATCTATTCAAGCGTTTGATGCTCTAACTAATCGAACTACATTCATCGAGCTCGATTCCACGGTCCATACACAGCTTTCATATGCAGGGAATATATCAGTTTATCGTACGGCAGCCTACTCACGAACTTTATACATGAAGTACCTTGTAGGCGCCTGAAAAACGGGCATCGACGCTAAAACAGCATCTCCGCCATGTAAGTGATGTCACTGACGGTATCATACCCGAATCGGCGAGCACGCGAACCAAAACGGTTCAGACTCAAGAGATTACGAGGTAGAGGCTAAATATATGCACACAGACTAGTTGGCTTGCCATGGAAAAGCAAAGTTCAAGACAACTTAAGAGTGTGCAAGATGTACACGAGATGCCAATCACGGTAAGTCGGAGGAGAAAACAGAGAAGCAAACACGGCGAACGACTGTGTCGTGCGATTGCGTGGACTGGCGCTACCTATCTCTCCTATTGTGTTCATTAGCTTCACCAAGACGCGGAGGCATCTCTGATCGGTCGTCAATCGTCGTCGTCGTCATCGTCACCGCCGACATCCATGACTTTGTTGCTGACTTGTGTGAGAACCCGCGCGCTCATAGCCTTGACAAATCGCCACAGCGCCATCACGAACGTAAAAACCCCAATTGCCACAAATAACAGGTTGAAGTTCTCCATCCTGCTTCTCCCTGTTCCACCTCTCCTGCCGGAACCAAACAAGCCGCCTGCTCGCAAGTTGATCCAGTGCCACGGACCCATAGCAATGAAGGATTTGAGAGCTCCAATCAGGCCCAGGGAGAAGAAACCCTTGGTAAAATGCTCCAGCCACGTAGTTGGTTCTTGATACGGATAAGAACGCACAGCGTCGGGATCCGACACAACGCTCGACACGGTGTCGGCGATTGATCCCACAGGATCGAACCATAGATCTAAAATGGGATCCGCGATGAAGCCGAGTATGAATAGACTGACAATGAAGACGGCCACCGTCAGCACAATTTGTGCCCATCTGCTGCTCAGCTTCGTAGCCCAATGTAGTCTGGCCAGCCGATAACTAAACTTGCAGGTTGGACACTGCCAGAAGTGTCTCGTCGCTGTTGGAGCTGTCAAACGCCACGCATTCAAACAGCCCTCATGAACGTATTTCGATGAACCTTTGCATTGGCAAGGCGACAATAGGCGGCCGAGTTCAGGGTCGTCGGATTCGTACACTGGGCGAGATGATGTCATGGATATACCCAACGTGGTCGATACGTCAGAGCGGAACTTGGGGTGTTCCGTCTCCAAGCAGATGCGGCATGTCCTCGGCTTATATCGACGGCTGTTGGGTTGAGGCTGACTCTTCGCTGTTGCCGGATCTTCCTTGGCCGAATTTGAATGTGGTTCGGAATCTTCTGACACTAGTCCTGGCTGCGGTCGCGTAAAAGGTTCAGGGCGTTCGGCCGACGACGATCCTGACGCGACATATGGCATACGTCGCCGCTCAAATGGAGCTGTAGGCGATGAAGCATCGGGATCGGAATGCATGGTTTTGGGGGAAAGTGAAAGATACTGCGGCAAGCGAGTTTGATCTTCGTCTTTGTTTGATTAATGCAGCGAACAAAGAGAACAGGGTCAGACCACAATGCCACCAGTCATCCTATGCTTCTAGAGACAGAAGACAGAAACCTGAGGGGCAGGCAGCAGTAAAGAAAAAAGGTTTCGAACGGTGATGTCGGGAAAGTTCAGTCTCCCGTCAGAAGTGAGGGCCATTTCATCGTGTCTGACAGACAAGTGAAGTGGTGGCGGAAGTGCGGGAACGGAACGTACAACTAATTGCAAGGCGAAAAAGCCAGATGGACGATTCTGGCAGGGAAACGGCGAAGAGCTTGGAAAAGTGCGTGAATGGCTGGGGCTTCGGAAATCGGCCAAACCGGGACGCCGGGCGTTGATTGGGGCAGCTGTTCTGGGCCAAGCTCGACGCGCAGCTTCGTCGTGCCTGGAGTCTGGACGACAAGACAAGCCAAGCCAGCTCAACCGCCACAACTGCGCAACTTCATCTTTGTCGCCCTCAACACCTCACGACACCCCAGATTCCCTCTCTCAATTGCTGTCAGTGACCACTGTAGCTATGGCGGACCGATATTCCTTCTCTCTGACGACCTTCTCCCCGAGGTAAGCAAGATCGTGCTGATGTCACTACCTCAGTGCCCTGAACTTGCTGGAGCTTGGGCTAATGGTTACTGTGCAGCGGAAAGCTAGTGCAGATTGGTGCGAAACCCCCTGAACTTCAAGTTCTTGTTATGTTGTTAGACAAAGGAAGCTCGGCAAGGTACTAATCTACCTGTCATAGAATATGCCTTGAATGCGGTAAATCAAGGAATTACTGCCCTTGGCATCAAAGGTATGTACATGCGAGCCCAAGTCGGAAGTTTCCTATCTAACACGATATAGCTACCAATGGCATCGTTCTTGCCACGGAAAAGAAGTCATCTTCTCCTCTCGCCGATCAAAGTACCGTTTCCAAAATTAGCAATATCACACCGAACATTGGCGCTGTGTATTCTGGCATGGGCCCCGATTACCGAGTTCTAGTCGATCGAGCACGCAAGGTCTCCCACACTGGCTATAAGAGAATCTATAACGAGTACCCTCCCACCAGAATATTGGTTCAAGACGTCGCGAGGGTGATGCAAGAGGCTACCCAGTCTGCCGGTGTTCGGCCCTATGGCGTGAGCATGCTGATTGCTGGCTGGGATGATGGCATTGAGCCTGATGACGAGGCTGCTGCTGTGGAGGGTGGGGAGAAGAAGCTCAATACCAAGACGGGCGGCATTCACAAGGGAGGCCCTATGCTATACCAAGTTGATCCTACTGGCAGCTATTTCCCATGGAAAGCAACTGCCATTGGTAAAAGTGCGACTAAAGCAAAGACTTTCCTGGAGAAGAGATACTCTGAGGAGCTCGAACTGGAAGATGCCATCCATATTGCTTTGTTGACCTTGAAGGACAACATTGAAGGCGAGATGAATGGCGACTCAATCGAGATTGGTGCGTCACCCCGTTACACTTGTCCAACGCGTATGCTGTACAAATTCTGACAAAATCCTCTAGGTATTGTTGGACCACCTGCTGAACACCTTCTTGGTCTTGAGGGTGTCGAGGGAGCCGTTGGTCCTCGCTTCAGGAAGCTCACACCCCAAGAGATTGAGGACTATTTGACGAGTCTATGACGTGGCAGCATTGCAAGCTTTTGATGAGGAATCTTACTGTATGAATAGAAGCTCACGATACTGAGAGAGCCGTTCGAACCTCAAATCAAGCTGGACTTCTGCTTCTCGTCAGCACGAACTAAAAGTCTCGCACCCCTATTTGCAAGCCGTGACAATGAATGAGGATCTAGGCCCTGTAGCCACACCTACAATATGGCAACTTGCAGGCAGGCTAAGGTTGATACGAGTCCACTCTCGGACGAGAAAATCTCTACACTGCCCTACGCCGAGCTGCCCATTGCGGTTCCCGCCGATCACGTAGACGTCACCATCAGTGGTCAAAGCTATCGCATGAGAATCCCCAAGCGCAATATCCTGCACATCCAACCCCCCGCCAATTTCGCAATAGTTGGGTATCGCTCCCAAGTCGTCAAAGATATCAGCATACTGACCGTGAGATCCGGGGGCTTTCCGGCCCCAAATATAGACACTACCACTTTCCGTGAGGGCTGCGAGAACGTAGCCGCTCGCAGACACATGCTTAATGGGATCCCCAAGACTCATCAGATCCGGCACCGGCTCCAATTTGTCCGCTGCACTGGTATTGCTACATCAGCGGGTTTACACTCGAGAGCACAATCCATGTCAGATGCAAAGGAGGGCTTACGATTCCGTCGTGACGTCTCGAGCGAGACATTCCTGATAGCGAGCGTCCCCGAGAGTGGCCACGGTGCCGTCCTGGAAGAGAACAACGAAGCCAGCCTCGTAAGGAGCTACTTCCTGTATGGGCTTTGTCCACGGAAGCGTCACTGGACTGTGGCCGGCTTTACAGTCCTCATACGATGTATACTTGACAATGCAATGCCCATGAGGCGGCTCAATACCATTCGTTTGGATGTCTTTTGATTTCTGGCTTCCGTCTGTCTGAACACTTAGAGTCAGGCCATTACCTGCCATAAACGTCGTGTCCATGTGATCGGTGGTGAGGTCTGTGCCATTTCCCGCGACATGATGGCCCGACTGTCCGCGAACTACAGATTTTTGTGCCGAGGCGTGAGCTCAGCACTCTATCTTTGCAACAAAGTACTTCGAAGACACTGCAGGAAAGTGCATTGAGACGGCAGGTTGAGTGTTGTTGAAACAGATTTTGCGGACACAAGACATGCAGAAGCAAAGGAGGGCTTGGAGAGGGCTTGGATGATGTTGTTGCGTACCTACCCAGTGTGTAATGTAAGCCCGCATATGGCCTTTCAAGAGCATTGTCTGTTAGGGCCTTTGCGAATGTGAAGATATCCTCTGGATCGCTACAGCTTGAGTCGTCGCCGAAGGATAGCTGATTCCAGGCGTTAAATCCGGTCGCGTAAAGAGCCATGGCCATCGGAGGCGCTTCATGAGTTGGAAACTGCTTGGGATGCGATTCGCACCATCCTGATTCCTGTGCCACTCCCTCCGGAGTCCGGACCGAGGAGGGAACTACATAGGCGCCCCCCCACTCTGCACTTTGCACCTTGAGGCTTGAGGCTTGAGGCTTGAGGCTTGAGGCTTGAGGCTTGAGGCTTGAGGCTTGAGGCTTGGAGGCGTCCCCATAGTGGAAGTCCCCGAGTCTCCAACAAATTCATGTTTTAATATTAGTCTTTGTCTGTGAACACCATAAATTATTCTCGTTCTTCACTTGGATAAAGGCAACAACGTAGCCCGATTTGTGAATCTACACCGCTGGGCCGTACAAGGGCTCCTCCAGCATGCGGCAAACCCGAAACGACTACTTCCCCACGTCACAGCTGATACTCTGCGTGTGCCTGCTGATTGACGGCCAAAACAGAGCACAAACAAACCGCCCCGTCAAACGCGCATCATTGGCAATGCCCTGACATACGTCTTCGAACTCCACACGCTTCTTTGCATTCTTCTCCCGTGGCAGGTTCACCATTGACGACGACCTTTATAGTGCTACGGTTCTCTCCTCCTCTCAGCTGGTGACATAAACGAAACTTCCATCGCGGCCTTCTAGCGACTACGCTCGTTTTCGCTCTTGAACAGACATTTAAATCCGACTTTTGGGTGCGATTTTTAAAACGCCTACGCTTCGTCGTACGAAGCTTGTTTTGTTGCCTTTGGGAAAACCGTCCAGGAAGTGTCACAGAGCCCTCGACCACGGCACGAGAATGGGTTCCTACGGCGAGACGCCTGCGGTGACTTCCAATGGTACCGCAGCTCATCTAACAACCTCGAATGGTCTACACTCAGGTACAAAACGTGACAATGAAAATGGCGGAACCACCACCCCTGGGGCATTGTCCTCTCGAGCTTATCAGCTGGAAATGCTCGATCAGAGTATGAAGCAAAATGCCATTGTTGTTGTAAGCGCTGAGCCATATTCAGAACTATACGTTGTCTCCTCTCAAGAGCTTGTGTTGACGTGCCAAAGATGGACACAGGAAGCGGTAAAACGCATGTGTACGTTACCATTACCAAAAAAAAAAAGGAAGAGACAGAGGCCATATTCTGACATGTTGTACAGTGCCGTGCTACGGATCAAAGCTGAGCTCCAATCATGCGACCCTAAGAAAGTAAGGTTCCGACGATAAGAAAATGGTCTCATTCCCGGATAGGTCACTGACGAGAAATGAACGTAGATCATATGGTTCCTTGCACCGACTGTAGCTTTGTGCAGCCAACAATACGAAGTCATAAAGCTTCAGATCCCAGTGGTCTCTATGAAGCTGCTTACTGGTCAAGAAAACGTCGAGACCTGGTCAGCTAATATATGGGACATCATATTGCGCGACGTGCGTATCGTGGTCTCTACCTATCAAGTCCTTCTCGACGCTTTATGCCATAGCTTCGTCAAAATGGAACGCCTTGCTCTCATTGTCTTTGACGAAGGTGGGAAAAGTCTCTTTTCCTTTCGTGTTCGAGATGATTGTTCAATTACTTACTTCATGGCAGCACATAATTGTTCTGGAAAGCACCCTGGCAGTAAGGCCATGACGGACTTCTACCATCGACAAAAGGCATGTGGACTTCCTGTTCCGTCCATTCTCGGTATCACAGCAACACCCAGCATGACGGAAGACATTGAGAACATTAGCAACCTGGAGGCCACGCTTGACGGAAAATGCATTACGCCAACGTTGCATCGAGACGAACTCCTCAAATGCGTTAAGAGGCCAGATATTCGCAGCGTCTTCTACAACGCCCCCGTTGGAGTCGTGGTCACGCCGTCGATAAAACGGCTGCATGATGAGTTCAACACTCTCGATATAACCCAAGACCCATATATTCTGAGGCTTCAGAAGGATCCCACGGAACGAAATCGCCGTGCTTTAGAGAAGGCTATTGAGAAGTACGATACCTTTGTGCAAAATCAGATCAGAGGTCTGCGAAATCGTGCACTTGAGATTGCAGAGCAACTCGGGACATGGGCGGCTGATTATTACCTCTGGAAGTCCGCTACTTGTTTCCTCAACCGCGCAAGACAGGACAGAAACAACATCTTTGACAACTGGGTTGATGACGAGAAGCAGTACATAGCGACGTTCCTGCGTCGAGTGGCCATCAAACAGCCCGCTCCGATGCCCCAGAGTGGGAGTGATATTTCGGAGAAAGCGAGTGCGCTGATAAGAGAGCTCGTGAGTATAGATGATCCGATTGTTTGCATCATCTTTGCCAAAGAACGGGCCACAGTCGGCCTTCTTTGTGACCTCCTCGGCTTGTGCCCTCGAATCGCAGAAAAGCACCGAATTGGATCCATAGTCGGCTCGTCCAATTTCCATAGCAGAAGAAACGCGCTGTATGAACCCCCGAATGACTCGAGCAATAACGCGCTTCAAGACTTCAGGTCGGGTAAAATCAACATCCTCATCGCTACGTCTGTGCTAGAGGAGGGCATCGACGTGCCAGCTTGCAACATGGTCATCTGCTTTGACCATCCTAGCACACCGAAAGCATTTGTGCAGCGCCGCGGCAGGGCCCGAATGGGAGATTCCAGGCTGCTTCTCCTGAGCGAGTATTGCTCACCTGTCATTGAGAGGTGGGCGGCCTTGGAGGAAGACATGAAGGCCGTGTACCAAGACACCCAAAGAGAAATCATGCAGCTTCGCCAGCTCGAGGAATCAGAAGAAACATGCCCAACGTTCTTCGAGGTCAAGACGACTGGAGCCAGACTTGACTTCGACAACGCCAAGTCTCATCTGGAACATTTTTGCAGGGTGCTTAGCGTGGGAGAGTTTGTCGATAGCCGGCCTGATTACATCATTCACAGACATGAGGAGTCGACACCCCCGACATTGAGCGCCACAGTACTTCTTCCTTCTTTTGTCCCCGTTCGGCTCAGGGTTATCAGCGGCAAGCTTCGATGGCTGTCCGAGAAAAATGCAACAAAAGAAGCCGCGTTCCAGGCATATTGCGCACTGTACGAGGCCGGATTGGTCAACGATCATCTCCTGCCATTCAGATACGAAGACATTCCGGGAGTAGAAGAAAGAGCCGCTGAAGTTGAGGTCGAACCGCTCTTCAACCCTTGGTTTGATCTGGGCGATGCTTGGAAGCAGCTCGATGCGCCTTGGCTTTATTCGCTGACTCTGTACGACACAGAGTACTTTGGTGAGACAAGATTTGATGTCGTGCTTCCGAAAAAAATGGGCGAGCAGTGGCGACCTATCCAGGCATTTTTGAGCAGTGACGAAGGCTGCAGGCTTGAATGTAACTCCTCTCGGCCCATTTCAGCTGCGGAAGTTGCCAGATTGCCAGATCACACTTCTACCCTGCTGGCACTCCATTACGCCCACCGCTGGACTATCGAAGAACGGAAACATGCCATCAGAATATCTGTCAGGGATAAGGCCATGTCTATGCGTAACATCGGTGGTAGGATGTTTGATCCAAGGGACGAAAGCGTTATCGGAGGCGACTATTTAATACGCGATAATACGCGCATCCCTTATCGATACTTGAGCGTGATTCACCACAAACCCCCTGCCGAAGAGGTTCGAAGTTCTCTTTACGATTATGATATGGCGCCCAGTAACGTTCCATACCTGGTTGTCAAGAAGTGGTCGAAGCGAACCGACTTTCTGCACCCTGTGCTTCAAGATATGTCGTCTTGTACGCCGGCGACAACAAAGAAATATCCGCACGTTATACCTCTACCCTGGGCAAGAGTGGATACACTGCCGATAAAATATGCCAGGCTCGGCATGCTCATACCCTCAATCATGCATGAGATTGAGGTGATGATGATCGTTCAAGAGCTTTCGCATACGATACTGAGTGGCATCAACATAAGCAACCAAGATCTAATCAGGGAAGCCATCAGCTCTGGAAATGCTGCGGAGCCCGTCAATTACGAACGACTCGAGTTTCTTGGAGATTCCGTACTAAAGTACCTGGCTGCTATCCAAGTATCAGCGATCCAACCCGATTGGCCTGAAGGCTATCTGTCGTTCTACAAAGACCGGATAGTGAGCAACTCGAGGCTCTCTAGGGCAGCCATCGATAACGGCCTTGCGAGATTCATTCTGACAAAGACTTTTACCGGCCACAAATGGCGTCCAAAACTTGTCGGGGACAGTGAATCAGGATCCAAAAAAGGCCCGCCTCGTAAGATGTCCACCAAGACGTTGGCTGATGTGTCAGAGGCGCTCATTGGAGCGTCGTATCTCGATGGAGGGATAGCAAAGGCACAAGCATGTATCACCATGTTCATCAACGAGGTTCCCTGGCGAGACCTAACTGCAAACCGGCTCGTTTTCTTCGACAAGGCCCGCAACGAAATCGCGGGCTCGCCCGAGCTGGAACGGCTTGAAGAGCTAGTAGGATACAGGTTCCAAAAGAAGTCGCTCCTCTTGGAAGCTATGACACACCCTTCATGCCTGTTCAACCACGACACACGATCATACGAGCACTTGGAGTTCCTAGGGGATGCCATTCTGGATTTCGTTATCGTTCGAAAACTGTACTCGTATAGACCGCCGCTGCCTCATTACCGGATGCACATCCTCAAGACCGCCATGGTCAATGCCGACTTTCTGGCCTTTTTGTGTCTTCATCACAGCCAAGAGCAGACCGAGAAAGTTGTCACAGCCGACCTCGAGGTGATGGAGGAGAAACGCACGCCATTGGCGCTGTGGAACTTCATGCGGCATTCCTCGGAGCCCATTGGGGTTGAACAAGCTGCCCTTCGAAGGAGATTCGACGCCCTCCATACCGAGGTGCTGACAGAAATGGCGCAGGGCGAGTACTACCCGTGGGATCTTATCGCGCGCATGCAAGCCCAGAAATTCTACTCGGATGTGTTCGAGGCCTTAATCGGGGCCATGTGGGTAGACTCGGGCTCGCCTGAAGAGTGTGAGGCCTTTCTGGAACGGATCGGTGTGCTATCGTATCTGGACCGACTGGTACGGGATGGCGTGCAAGTGCAGCATCCAAAGGAGCTTCTGGGCAAGTACGCCGTGGCGCAGCCTGTCAAGTATGTTCTTGAGGCGGAAAAGGTTGTTGGAGGGGCAAAACCCGACGAAGTCAAATACTCCTGCCGCGTGTATATCGGCCCAGACGTCATTGCTGAGGTCTTTGATGGTGTGGCCAAAGATGAGGTCAAGATCAAGGCGGCACAGCAAGCGATACGGATCATGGACAGGCAGAGGAAGGAAAAAGAGAGCGAGAAGATACAGCTGGCATGAGATGTGTGACCCATCTTTTTTTTGTGTCTACATGGAGGTCTTTAGGGGGGATCTTTAGGGGCGTCGAAACCTGGTTGATGCTATGTACGATGTTATACCAAACGCACAGCGAATGTATGCTACACATATTCTGGATGAAAAACGAATCTATCCAATCTTGTTGAACAAACACAGCATATCTCTCTATTTATCTACCGTCTCGTATTTCCTCCCGCTCTCATTCCATGTCCCCTCCTGCCTGCTTCGTCAGTTCCTCCACCATCCTCTCCACCATCCACGTCAACACAACCTCCATCTCACAATCCACACCCTCCCCCTTCACCACCTCGATGCGCTGCCTCTTCAGGGCATCCTCCTCCCACTTCCCCTCCACATCTCCTCCCTCAAACATCCAGCTATGCTCCTGCACGTAATTCGGCCACACAATCTTGTCCACATACCCAGGCGGATCAGTCCAGAAGCCCTCCAGGGTGACGTACCCCGCGCGAGCTTCCCGTCGGGCCTTGGCCCGGGCATATGAAGTCCTCAGGAAGAATTTCAGATCCAGATGGGGTTGCAGGGCGGCCATGGCGGGCGCGTAGAGGAGGAACCCGTCTAGGACACAGAGCCGGAGGGAGTGCGAGGGGGGGAGGAGGCCGTTGACTTTGGAGCGGAGGGTGGTGATGAGGGATTCTGGGATGGGAGATTGGCCGAGGGAGTTTTGGTCTTCTTTTGAGAGGAGGGTTAGCTGGGAGGGATGGTTAGTCATGTTTCTCTTCTTTTCTCGCGCGCACTCTTTCTCCGAGTTTGTGTCCTTTCTCCCTATTTCTCTCTCTTTGCCATTCTCCTCACTTTCTTCTCTTCGCCATCCCTTTCTCTCTACTTTTGTGTTTTTCTTCTGTTTCCCCCACACACAAGTATGTATGTGATGCGTAAGAGATAGGATAGGATACGTACTGGAAATTCTGCATGCTGCCGAATATACGACAATGCATCCGCCATGGCAGGCACATCTATTGCGCCGGCGCAGTCCCAGTCGAGAAACCCATCTTTAGAGGGGATCCTATGTTTTACTTGCGTGAGAATGTGATAGACGACGTGAACGCACCGCACATATACATCTTGCACATGACTTATATGTTACACAAAGTACATAAAATATATACACATACATGCCACCTCTAAGGCAGCGGTTCATAGATAAAATGACAGAAGAAAAAAGCAAAGAATGAGGGACTTAGGGGATCCAGAACTCTGGAGACGCACTCTTCCTCGGGCTTGTAAAAGTCATCCTGGTGGAGGATGAATGTGTTGGGGAAGATATCGCGGAGGAGGCGCGCGAGTGTGGTCTTGCCGCTCGAGGAGCAGCCGGATATGGCGATTATGAGCGCGTGAGGGTCATCGACACTCATCATGTACACGTGAGGGGCTGTTTCAATCCGTTTTCTGTATAAAAGGATTGCACTGGAAGGTATTGCAAAACGGACGACGAACGACGGACGTACTCCGTAGTCTCTCTTCTTTTGCCGTCCCGCGCACCGCTCGTACGTGCGTGGGGCGACCAACCCAAGCTCCAACTCCAGTCCATCAGCCCGAACTTCGAAGCTCTCATCCCACGCATCCCACCAACCTACATCATCGCATCCTTCCCGCTTCATCTTCATCAAGTCCGGCAGCCCTTTTCCATTGCTTCCATGGCTGTCGATCAAGGCACCCAGACGGGTGTCATCCTGACCACAGCCATTGCAACCTTCATTACCGGATGGCTGTTCGGCCTCTACACCACAAGAGGATACCTCATCTCGCCTGCCCTCGCCGAGGAACGACGTCGCAACTTCAGCGACCCCGTTGAGAGCGAGGAGAGCGATGTTGACGAGGAAGATACCATCCTGGACCATGCGCCCAATTGGACAAACGGCGAGGATGCAGACAACAAGCAGGGCCTGAGGTCGAGAGCACGCGTAGGCGGTCTTGTAGAGAAGACGCCTCTTCCCATGGGGGACAGTGGCAATGCAAACGAAGAGTGCAAGCTTGTTTTGGTAGTCAGGACGGATTTGGGTATGACCAAGGGTACGCACTACTATACTTCTTTCTCCCCTGTTCTTGAATTCATTTCTATTTTTTCCCTATATAGATGTGCCCATGCCATACATCTGTTTTTTTTTTTTTTTTTTCGCCCACACGAAAACTAGCCCGCCATCCATCATTTGCTGCACAAGAAGAAAAGTACAGGACTAATTCAACACCATTCATCTGCAGGCAAAATCGCCGCCCAATGTTCTCACGCCACCCTCGCTTGCTACAAGGTCCTCGTGCGCGCCAACCCCGACAGCCCACAGGCGAAGCTGCTCAAGCGCTGGGAGAAGCGTGGCCAGGCCAAGATCGCCGTCCAGGTCAAGAGCGAGAAGGAGCTGACGGAACTGCGGTGGAAGGCTCTGGACATGGATCTTACTGCTGAGGTGATTCAGGATGCGGGCCGGACGCAGATTGATCCAGGGAGTCTGACAGTGCTGGGAGTTGGGCCTGGGCCGAAGAGCTTGATTGACCAGGTGACGGGCCATCTGAAGCTGTTGTAGTGTTTTGGTGTTGTTTCTGATGCTGTTTTTGCTATTACTCTTGCGGAGATAAAGTTGCATCTTCGCGCGCCAGGCGTTGGTTTCACTGATGAGCTGCTCTATGTTTCGCAATGTACACGGACAAGGGAGATGACGGGGGAATAGAAAAAAATTGCGAATGGGTTATGCGCATCGCATGATGAGAAGAAGGAATGAAGCCATTATTAGAAGTGTAAGGCTTCATCGTTCATCAAGATGAAAAGTGTGATCGATACTGGGGGACCTCAACTTCTCGAGGATAACCATACAAACAGAACGAGCATGACTTGAGATGGCTGTGTTTCTCTATATTTGTTCAAATACAACAATTGCTCTATACGCCGAAGAGAATATTCCATGCATACCTTATCCATGACTTGAGTTTTCTCCTTCGCTCTTTCTTCTCCAAAGGTCGCCACGGGTATTATATACAGCTCACCAGACTGTTCTACATTTTCTGCTAGCACTTTCTGACTCCAGCCGCCCCCCAAAGAACTTGGTGGTAGGTAAGCCGTTCATTTCGCGAACCTTGACAAGGCAGGGCCCAGATCAGCTTCTATTTCCTTGTGCTTCTTGTCCTTTTGCTTCTGCTGCTCGTTCCACAGCTCGTCGACCCGCATTCTCTTCTCGTCGATGATGTTCTTCTTCCTCTGCTTGCGGAGATACTTCTTCAGAGCGCCGTTCTTGCCTCTGGCTCGGTTTCGGATTTCCTCGGCAATGTCCACCGCCGGGGTATCTAGATCCTTGTCGGCCTTTTTCTGCGCGTTTGATCGCAGGTCCAGGTTGCCGATGAAGTTGGGGTCCAGAGCAATCATTTCGGGCGCGAGCTTGTTCAACAGACCCCTGACTTCGGATTCCTGTCGCTGCTTGGCCGTCTCGAAGGGGTTGAGCTCGAGGGCGTCGAAGTTGGCTTCGCCGGCGCCGGGGATGATGAGGGATGAGAAGCCCTGGTCGTGGGTTACGCCGAGGACGTCCTCAAAGGGACACCATCGAACGCGCTCCATGCGCTTGCCCTCGGCGCCCCAGGTCATGTAGGGGGTTTTGACCTTTTCTTGCACAGCCTTGTTCTTGTTGAAGAGGTCTTTCCAGATAGTTGTTTGGGTGCCCCATCCAACGGCTGTCAGACCAGTGTCTGAGATGGCCACCGAGGTGGCAGGCTGTCGTGTGTAGTAGTTGTTGACTTCTCTGAACATGCGGATATCCCATACCGCCATCTTGAGGTCCTGCCCGGTAGAGACCATATATCGTCCTTCACGATCCATGGCGAGTGATCGGACAGGCCCACGGTGTGCGAGAAGCTTGACGAGAGGCTCTTGCGAACTGGGAGACCAGAGCGTGACGGTGCCATTTTGGTGCCCGACGTGAAGAACAGCATTGTATGGGTTTTGTGCCATCGACATGGGCGGTCCAAGCTTGGAGGGCATCTCCGCAACAAGCTGTCCGGTCGATGTGTCTTGGTATTTGAGAACACCACCTGTTCCCTATTTGAAGTTGTTAGTTTCACTGATCTGCAACAGTGTTTTCTAATTGGGCTCACAATAGATATGTGTCTGGCGGCAGAGATGATAAAGAGAAACACTTGAGAGGGAATAACACTTACAATCGTCGCCAGCAGGAAATGATATGGTAGAAACTCCATATGCGTCACCTCGTTATGCTTCCTCAAGTTATGTAGTTCCACGCCATTCCTATCGTAGATGTACACATATTTCTTTTGCGCCACGGCAAAATACTGATTGTTGTGCAGCCACTTGACATCCCGAATCGTCTCTCCTAGCTGGAGCTCGCACCCGAGTTTGCCCTCGCGCCAGTCCATTGTGGCCACATGGCCTTTTCTTCCAGCAAGAAGTAGCTCGCGACCGTTTCTCGTGAAATCGCAGATATAAGGGCCCAGAGCGTCGAGCTTCAGGTCGAAGCGCTTCTTAGCCGTCGCGACGCCGACTTCCGACACAATGGCATCCTGGCGGACTTTGTACGTCTTTTCCAATTCTCCCTCCGCTTCGAGGAAGCCGCTAGTGTTTTCCAGCAGAATCTCGGCGTCCTTGGCTTTGATCGCCGCATCCTGGTATTTGGTTTCCAGCTGTTTCAGATTCCTCCGTAGTTTCTTGTCTTTGATCTGCTTGGTGTTGATGCCTTTGCCTCGACCGTAGGCCTTGTTGGCTTCTCGCAGTCGCCGAAGCTTTTCGCGTTCATGTTTGGGCATGAGTTGCGTTCGGGTCTTTTCCACGGCGAGGGCGCCATTCTCGCGCACCTTGGTGATGGGTTCGTCAATGGTATCGACCTCCATGATGGATGCAATGCGCTTCCGCTTTTGTACAGAGATAGAGACCAATAGAAAGGGAGATAGGGCGGCGAACAGATCTAAGTAATCGGAATAGAGCAGGATGGCAATCACTAGTTAGTTACTCTGTATGCGCCAACACGGCTCACAACTTGCAACAGAGCTTGATATTGCCCTTCTGTTCGGGCGACAGAAAAAATTCCCAAGTTTCCACCGCCTACGCAATTGCACTCACCTATCGCCGTCCAATGATTGGCTCAAGGGCTTGCATGTGGCCCCATGGGTCTTTATCGATACCCTGCCGCACAAAAAAACCCTGATAACCACAACCCCTCCACCCCATCCATCCACCGCCTTTGACCTCAATGACCTGTTTCGCGAAGTACCGTTAAGATCAAAATCTTGGACAGTCTCGATTGCAGCTCCTCCTGCCTTCTGTACACTGATCGCCTGACTTTCCGCTTTCGCATGTCAAAAGAAGCAAAATCAGAGGCTCTGCCTTTCCGCTTCAAGGCTGGTGGCACCGGCAACATGCCAGCCGCTGCTGCGAATCATTCGCACCGCCCCACTACCAAGGTATCGCACAAGCCCTTCAAGTCCAAGGCGGCGTCGAAGCACGAATTAAGAGATCGTGCCAAAGGTAGGCTGACATACTATTTGTCTCCAACTCATTTCTACAAAAGACACTGACAAAGGACTTATACAGGTCGAGTCCCCAACGAACGAGGGCAGAGAAAGACACCACACCAGCAAGTCATGTCCAAATTCGACAGACGAAACCAGGCCAAGCAGGCTCGTTTGATCAAGCACAAGGAACACCTGAGAGACACGTCTATCTTCCAAGGAAAGGATGGTGCTCCGCGCATTGTGGCAGTCGTGCCTCTTTGCGCAGATAGCGACCCAAAGGCCGCTATTCAACAACTGAACGGCAGTCTCGACATTGATGCCGCGATCTCAGACAGCAATTTCCGAGTCTCTGTCGATCGATTCAAGCAGAAGCTACAATACATGCCCCTACAAAGAGACTTGAACGCGTGTCTCGACGCTTCCCGAGTTGCCGACTTTGTCGTGGTTATTCTATCTGCCCATGAGGAAGTGGACCCGCTGGGAGAGTTGATATTGCGAAGCATCGAGAGCCAGGGCATGTCTACCCTCTTCACCCTGGTTCAGGGACTCGACAAGGTGGAACCAGCCAAGCAGAGAACGTCTACCGTGGCGTCTCTCAAGTCGTTCATCACACACTTCCACCCGGAACAAGAAAAAGTATACAGCCTGGATAGCAGGCAAGAATGCTCCAACCTCATGCGAACACTCTGCAACACAACACCAAAAGGAGTACGCTGGAGGGACGACAGGAGTTGGATGCTGGCCGAGGATATCAAATTCGCGGCCAGTGAGTCCGAGTCCACCATTATCACAGGCGTGGTCCGAGGCCGGGGCCTAAAAGCCGATCGATTGGTTCAAATCGGGGATTGGGGAGTATATCAAGTTGAGAAAATCGCGGCAGCTCCTTTGGCAACCGAGGTGAAGAAAAAGAGAGAGGAAGTGGCTGTTGTCGGAGGTGCTGAAGCTGAAGGGACACTGGACGAACCCTCAGAGGACCGAGACGATCTGAACGAGCTTGCCCCCGACGACGTTATCATGGATGTGGACATGGAAGCCGACGGTGATGCAAACGTGGCCGCCGAGCCCGTGCCGAAAAAGGGAGTCTTACTCGACGAGCACCACTACTTTTCAGATGCAGATGAGGACGAGAGGAAGATCAAGAGGAAGCTTCCCAAGGGCACCTCCAATTACCAATCTGCATGGTACCTCGATGATGTGTCCGACTCAGAATCCGACATGGAAGACACGGAGATGGATGGAGTCGGCGACGCGAACGTCGACGATGAGATTGCCGCTGAAGATGGCATCGAAGGCTATGCGCAGCCCGAGCCTACCGAGGCAGGTGGCGGCCCCTCCGAATATCCTCAGTCCGAGATGATGGACATTCCCGACGAGAACGAGGACGCCCAACAACTGGCCCAGTTCCGCTCCCGCAAGCGCGACGAAGCCGAGGATGACAAGGAATTCCCTGATGAGATCGAGCTGCACCCCAACGTCCTTGCTCGCGAAAGACTGGCCCGCTACCGAGGCCTCAAGAGCCTCCGCACCAGTCCCTGGCAAGAAGACGAAGACCGTGCGCACGAGCCCGAGGATTGGAGACGTCTTCTCCAGATACCCGACTACAACTCATCCCGCTCACGAGCCGTGCGCGAAGCCCTTGTTGGAGGCGTTGCGCCCGGTACGCGTGTGCAAGTTCACATTCGCGGTCTATCCGCAAACTCTCCCGCTGCGGCTTCATACAAGCTCTCCTCGCCAGTCACCCTCTTCTCCCTCCTCCGCCACGAGAACAAGAAGACGTCGCTCAACTACCTGATCAACCTGAGCAATGATTACGCCCAATCAATAAAATCCAAGGAAGAACTCATTGTGCAATGCGGACCCCGCCGCATGATCATCAAGCCCATCTTCTCACATCCTGGCTCCACGCCCAACGATGTCCACAAATTCTGTCGCTTCCTGCATCCCGGACAGAGCGCCATCGCCTCCTTCATCGGCCCTGTGACATGGGGCGCTGTCCCAGTCATATTCTTCAAGCGCACTGCGCCTAGTCCGGGGCATCATGGCCAGGAGCAGGACGTTGGGCTCACTCTCATCGGCACAGGAACGGCTCTGCCGCCATCTACATCCCGCGTCGTAGCCAAGAGGATCGTTCTCACAGGTCATCCGTACCACATCAACAAGAAGATCGTCACGGTGCGGTACATGTTCTTCAGCCGCGACGACGTGGAGTGGTTCAAGGCCCTACCGCTGTGGACCAGACGAGGCAGGACCGGCTTCGTCAAGGAGCCCCTCGGTACGCATGGCTACTTCAAGGCCACCTTTGATGGACGGATCAATCCGCAGGATGCTGTTGGTGTGAGCCTGTACAAGCGGATGTGGCCTCGACGTGCGACGCTGGTGCAGGGCCCGCTCCTGGAAGTTGGTTCGGGGAACGACGAGTCTGAAGATGTGATGATGGAATGAGGGATGAAATCGTTTGTATTCTTCGCCAGAATATGAGCAGATTAGAGTTATACGTTGCATAAATGATCTTTGCCATTTTACATTTTCGTTTTCGACGCGCTGGAAGGGGTATAAAAAAAAAGGCGGGCGGCTCATTTACTCTACGAGTCTACATACATACATTTATCCTGTGGAAATTTTGATCATTACCTTACGAGACCCAATACAAAATTCACTTCTACTTGTTCCAAGATCAACACCCTTACTTCTGCCCCAAAGTCTCCCATCCAGGCGTCGGTTTCGGCCCCCCCTGCTTCACCCTCTCCTCCTCAGCACCACTCGCCTTCCACGCACTCAGAATCAAGTTCACAATATGCTCCACGCCCACATCCTTCTTCACCTGCGCAAACACCGTCGGGCCCCCCTCGCGCATCTTCCTCGCATCCCTCTCCATAACAGCCAGATCCGCACCCACCGCCTCCGCTAGATCCGTCTTATTCACCACCAGCAGGTCGCTCTGCGTGATGCCCGGGCCGCCCTTTCGGGGCACCTTGTCCCCGCCGCTGACATCAATCACGTAGACGATGAAGTCAGCCAACTCACGCGAGTAGTTGGCTGCAAGATTATCGCCTCCGGACTCAATAAGAAGTAGGTCTGGCGCGAAGCGAGCGTGCAGATCCTCCAGTGCGGCGAGGTTGGCGGAGATGTCCTCCCGGACGGCGGCGTGGGGGCACCCGCCTGTTTCGATGGCGCGGATGCGCTCGGGGGGCAGGGCGGCATGGCGGGTGAGGAATTCGGCGTCTTCGCGGGTGAAGATGTCGTTGGTGACGGCGGCGAGGGAGTATTTGGAGCGGAGGGCTAGGCAGAGGGCGAGCATGAGAGCGGTTTTGCCGGAGCCGACGGGTCTAGATATGTTTGGTGAGAAATGAGAAGAAAATTGGAAGGGGAATAAAAAGGGGATGGCAGGGCTATCTTATGTGGTCTTTCACAGGATAATTGTATCATGAATGCTTTTTTTTTCTTTTTCTTTTTTTTTTTTGGCTGCTAGGGTTCTTTCATTATCGTGTTTTGATTTCGAATTGCGAGCTTCCGCTTTACTTGAAGGAATGATGAAGGGAAGTGAAGATAGTGGACGGGGAGGTAGGTAGCTGGTTGTCACTCGGGAGTCGGGGCCCAAGACCTCAATCCGACCGCTTCACTTGAAGGCTAACATGGAGCGAAGTGAGGATAGTGGACAGATATGTAGCTAGTTATCACATGGGAACCTCGAGGCATCAATCGGGCCGCTTCACTTGAAAGCAGCAAGGACGCCAAGTGACGATAGTAACAGACATGCAGCAGCAAGTCATCACTCCGGTCCCAACGCCTCAATCCAACCGCTTCATTCGAAACAACAGTAGGGTGAGATAAAAGAAAATCAGGCACATAGCTGATCCTCACAGGCAAACCCAAAAAAAAAACCAAGTGACAGAAGAAGAGAAACAAGCGAAAAAGCTACTCACCCTCCTATACCAATCGTAAAAGCCCGATCCGCCCAATCCCTCCCCTCAACAATGGGCATCTCTCGCCCGATATAACTCCCCGGACCGTCCAGAATCTCATGCGAGTGGCCGTGGTCCTGTGCCGAGAAAGTATCGTGGGAATGGGAGTGGGACATTGTTGATTCGGGGGGCGTCACGCCTTATTGTTCTTTTGGCGATGATAAGTGAAATCACCAGGGCTGGCTCATTCAGTGAGAGCTCAAGATTCTTTTCTTGGTGTTATTTCATCCAACAAAATATCAATAGATAATAGGTTGTCGCGTGGGTGGGAACTAAGAGGTAATGAACGATAACAGGTACATAGCGGAGAAACACGCGAATTTGTTGGCTGCATTGAGCGAAGGGAGAAAGAGGCGCGTTAACATGTGATGTGATGCAACAACCCCGCGTTGGAGAGGGGTCCAGTCCTGGAAGTGGCTTATCGGGCACTGATTTATGGATACATAGTCTACTCCGTAGACTTCGCGGATTGGCCTCTCCAATGGGATGGGCTGTACGCGCCTCGGCGCTATGTGGTTGCTTAATTGCTTACTTCATGAAGAAGAGAGAACGTGCGAGAAATCCAAGTCCTCAATGAGGCACAGCGCAGAGGCCAGGCCATTGTCCATCAGAAGAATCGTAAGTTGCTCCCGCTTGGCAGACAATAACTCACCGGTAAGGAGTGAAATGTAAAATGTACATCATGTCTGCGCCCTGAATTGATAAAAGGTCTTCTCTTCTTTTCATCTAAAATGGGAAGTCCGAAGGGACTTTAGGTAGTAAAGCTAAAGGGCCCTGGTGCCGAGGATTCACGTGACCGCACTGACGGTCGCAACACATACATGGCGCCACGTAGGCAAAACTGAAGGTGTCTCTCGGTACGGGCACCTACCTCCTGTCACCTACCCTTCCACTGCTGCTGTCCTCGCTGCGCTCGCATCGTCACAAACTCTGTTACTTTCAATCACATAGTTATCGCATATCTTCTCGGATTTGTCCTTCTCCCCCAAAACTCGGTCTCGGATTTTCTCTCGTCCCGTGTCCATCTTCCGTAAGCATAGTTTCTCGGATTTTTCCTCCTCCCCCCAAAACTCGGTGTCGGATTTTCTCTCATCCCGTGTCCATCTTACGTAAGCATATCTTCTCGGATTTTTCCTCCTCCTCCCCCCCAAAACCTTACACTGAACTTGACGTAAATGTAACGCTTCGCTTTACGTCTCTTCTTTTCAAGATTCGTCGTAAATTAGTTCAGCTTTACTAATTAGTTCAGCTTTACTAACAAATACAAATCGAGATGCCTGGCGTCTCCCACCCTGCTGTACGTGTACAGGCACATACGCCTCCCCCACCCAAGTGAATTACATGAGCTCTGGTCTTTTCAGAGTTATATCGTCATCCCTCTCCTTGCCTTCTACACTTCACGGTGTCGATTTCGCCGTCACCGCAGAAGCCTCAGCCCGGCTTGAGGCCTCCCCATTATTCTTGGCCATCAATTGGCCAATCTTTTCCAGCATGTCCTCTGAGAGGACGGGCTCACCCTTCGAAGCCTTCAGCTCTCTGAGCTTCTCCTTTAATTCATCCAGAGGCGTCTGCATAGCCCTGAGGCCCTCTTCTCGGGCGCGCTGCGAGTCAGCCTCGTAGTTCAATCTCTTCTCGATGTACCATGGCTCATGGCGGGTTCTGAATCGAGAGTATTTGTTGCGCAGTTCGTCAATCACGACTTCCGGCATGGGGGGTGTAAGCAGAGTGTGGTAGAACGTTCGATGCTCGACCTCGGTACGGATGGTATCGGCCTCGCTCGTGTGAACCTCGGGGGGCTCCACCTTGGGCCATGGGATGATCATATTGAGCCCGAGGGCCACTCGGTCCCATTTCTTGCCGTATTCCCAACGTTCAAACGTCATGTTAGGCGACTTCATGTTGGCTCTGACGTGCTTAAGTTGGTTGATGATGGTGTCTCTGACGATTCCTGTTGCGGGATCTGGGATCGGATACACCAGACGCACCGCGCTGAGCGATACTGGTACCGCCTTCGATTGCGGTGGTTGGGCGAGCATGCTTTGTGATAGAGCCTGCGGGAAAGAACGAGATAGTGGAGGGAATTAGCACAAAAACAATTATATAAAAAAAAGGTGCTCATGACATAGAAAAGTGGCATGCAATAGGAAGACCATTATCCCCTTCTCCTCGAAGAAAAAGTCTGCCATTCGAAACGTACCCTGTGACATTTTTCCAGTAAGACGGTTCCTGTACCCTTTCTGATTTCCGTGATTCGATCAATCTTGCCCTTGTCGGGACCATCCAAAAGAACGACCCTATCCCCAGGAGCAAGATTCAGCCTTTCAGGCCCCCCAGCCCACGCACATCGCTTCTCGAGGAGCTCAGGTCTGACTCTAGCCCTCCCTTCATGATCCCAGTCTAGTCGCATTTGAGATGAAACTATTCCGTAGCTGTTGAATCCCAGGTCTCTTTTGGGCGCAATGTGGCCAAGCTCCCAGTCTTCTTTCCTCGCCTTTCGAGCGTTCAACACGTCCTGTTTCGCCTGTTCGACAGCTTCTCGCAAGGAACGGCGAACCTGTATTCTCTTTCCGGTCTCTTCGCCCTCCCTCCTTACTTGCGATTTACGGGTCGCCTGGCGCTCGGCCTGGTGGGTTCGCTTGAGGAGCTTCTGCATCTTGGTGTTTCGGCCGTCAATTGACGCAGTCGGAACTTTGTGCAGCTCGTTTCGTGTCCGCGATTCGAAGAGTCTGGGGTTTCTGCCGGCCCTTTCTTGGATTGTTTAGGGCGCAATGGCTCTTCCTGTCCGTCGTGTCGCCTTGCCAGGAGACGTTGATGAACTTGTCGTCGCGCAGCTGGAAATTCTCAACTTCGTCACGGAACTAGTGGGTCCGGGTCGGGGATTTTGAAAGATCCACTCCAGGGTAGGCATATCGACTTGGCATGAGTACCTTATCAGGTACCTATGTTTAGAACGCGGGACTTCAAAAACAAGTACGTGACTCGTCACTCATGCCTATCTGAAGGCCGGGGCGATAAGCCATTGAATGTCTCAGTCTTCTTCTAGGTGTTGATGAGCTCGGAAGAGCGTTCGCAGCATCGCCTCTTGTATAAGCCTCATTCGCTGGCAAAATAATTGATGAACCTGGCGGCAGACAGGCTTGGAGGGCTTGGAGGAGTTATGTGTTTCCGACTTGGACTCTGGAAGAACTCGATAACGACCACTACAACTACGTACCTACAGCTAACACGAACCAGCACGAGCACACTGTACTCACTCCGTACATTCAGGTGAGGTGTTTGATTGGACAGGGCTCAGACATCTACATAGAGGCGTGTGATGTATCTGCCGCTGGGTGCGCGCAGAGGGGCCCAAGATCAATAGCACAAAAGGAGCGTAGAACGCACGAGGCCGGCTTGATTCTCAACGTCGTGTTATTTCGGGTTGCGTCTTGAGAAGGATGACGCAGGAAGCTAGCGCTATAACGATGCTATCTATGGCCCCTTCGAGGTCAGAAGCCGCAAGCGCTCAAACATAAACAGCCATGGGAAGTGGTTCTCAACGTCGCCGTAGCTCTGCAGTCGTCTACATAGTGTACTCCGTAGTGAGTACATGACGTACCTTAGTGAAGTGATTGACTATCGTGGGTAAACCTCCTATCATTCTCTTTACCCTCTTGACTATCACGGTCACCGATCGAAAAGGAAACAGACATTACAGGAAGGTCTGACAAGTCTAGCCTCATGGCCGTATGTACTCTGTCCCATAATTCACACAATTTACGGCCCGGTTGAAACGAACTTGAAGGCGAGCGGCGAGTCACGGAGCAACGAGTGGGCACTGGGAAAGTGGGAAGCCGGAGCAACAGCTAAGGCTAGAGCGTGGTACATGTCTGGTACCTGGATATCCTCATGGCCCAGCGCTGTAGCACGTGTAGCACGTGTACTCGCTGCGATCTGCCACGTACCCGCGCTGATACTTCCTTGTTGTTACGGGGCCGAACCAGACAAAAAGTGTTCGGCAATAACAAAGCAACAAAGTGACAACAATGAACATGGAAGCCCTTGCGCCCCGACGCCAGGCACCCTTCAGGCCTCAAATAAGAAGGCTACATACGTACGGAGTAGTTCTCGCAACATCGAGCATTGCGGCCGGTGTCCCTTGGTGTTTTAATGGTGTTTAACTACAAGTCGTGCTCAGACATGGGATCGTCGTTCCGCAGTGACTCACAATCTGCCCATTCTCCGCTGATTCAAACATGTCTACATACCTAGTTTACGATACTACCCCAGTTTTGGGCGAGACTTGCTGACAGTGACGACGGGACGCCATGCGGCATTCACAATTCACGAACATGGAGCTTGCTTGGGTTCTTCGCCTAGAATCACTCCAAGATGATTGTGCATGCATGACGTGGGTTTGGCCACACATGTTCTCACTCTCTCTGTTTCATTGACTTGTTCAGGAGAGAGCGTCATGTCATGTGGGCAACGGCCCGAGTCTTGGGGTTGCCGTCACGGCATCGCGGCTACTTGCTGTAGGTACATCATACATGGTTGATATGGACGGGATGGACGGGATGGACGGGATGGACGGGGATGGACGGGAATGGACGGGGTTGACGAGACGGAATACATACATAGATAGTACGGCGCGAGTATGTACTCGGTACAGGGCCAGGCTACCCCAGCCAAAGGCGCGGCAACGCATGCAGAGATGTGATGGATGTCTTCATGCCCCTTTCTCACACGTGCAATCCGGTGTTGTCGATGCGAAAGCTGTTGGCGTGTTGCACGTAATGTTCGCGTCCCTGGCTCGGGGACGCTGGTTGGTCACTGCGTCCATACGCGAGTGAGCATGGCTCGTGCAGCACGCTGCGCCTCAAATCAACAGGCATTTCAGTGGCAGTCGTGTGGCAGTCGTGTGGCAGTCGTATGGCATTGCAGTGGCCTTCAGCGGTTCTTCAGCGGCCTCCAGTGGCGGTTCATTGCAAACGCTATCCCATCTTTGCCCCTTCTAAGTTCTGACGTGCGTTGAAACTTGACGTCCAGCCTTTTCTGTACCCGACTCCTTCCCTCTTCGAGTCTTCCTCACCCTGCCAATCCTGCTCCATAACTCCTCCACTCTCATCCAAACCGCCTCCCCTTTGTTTGCGTCTATCTCGCCAGCTTCGTCTTCTTCGCTTCCCATCATCATCATTTCCCCAATCACCTCACGCCCACGCACACGTTCGTACCCGCGCACCATACACCATGGCTGAGATCCGCCGAAAGCTCGTCATCGTCGGCGACGGTGCATGCGGCAAAACATGTTTGTTGATGTGAGTTGTCCAAGCTCCCGTATCCAGCCCGCTACTTTTGCCCACGCCCGACGCCTTGCCTTGCCCCAGGCATACGCATACACGCCGCCGATGCGCAGCTTCCGAGTATCGCCCCTTTGTCTTGGCTCAAATACATCACGGCCCAGGCACTTGCTGCCATGGTCATAGTTGTCGCGTTGCAGCCATTTGAACGAGGCCCAACTCCAATACTGATCGTCCCAACAGTGTTTTCTCCAAGGGTACCTTCCCCGAGGTAAGAGCCAAACATCTTCGCGCTCAACAAACCCCCCCCCCCCCCTCCCCGAGAGTATTTCTACGTCGCATATTCGTGCCGCGACCCATCCGTCATACGATCCAAGTTACTCGTGACTTGCCAACCCGCCGAATACGACGTTCTCACCTATCGTCCACCCGCCATTGGAGTTGCTATTCGCCGAATCACTATCCACCCTTATCCGGAACTCTTGATGTCCCACTGACCGCTGGACTGAGCCTCATTTTGACGAGAGTCTCACAAGTTGCTTGTACTGACCGCTCAACTACTCGCAGGTATACGTGCCTACCGTTTTCGAGAACTATGTCGCCGATGTCGAGGTTGATGGCAAACATGTTGAGTTGGCCTTGTGGGATACGGCTGGCCAGGAAGATTACGACCGTCTGCGTCCTCTGTCCTACCCTGACTCCCACGTCATTTTGATCTGCTTTGCTATCGACTCGCCCGATTCGTTGGACAACGTCCAGGAGAAGGTATGTTTTCAATGTTTTCTCTCTCAACTCCGTAAAATGGCAGCTCTCATATTGGCGCCAAGAAGTCTCTTCTTTTTTTTTCTTTCAGTGTGACACGAAAGTCAGGTGGCTAACCATAACGATATTAGTGGATTTCTGAGGTCCTTCACTTCTGCCAGGGCCTGCCTATCATTCTGGTCGGCTGCAAAAAGGATCTTCGTTACGACCAGAAGACCAATGCCGAGCTGCAAAAGACCAACCAGAAGCCTGTTACTCCCGAAGCTGTAAATAAACTCCTGATTCTCCCTCTATTGGAAGCTCTACCATGATCCTGGACTTCTAGCCTGCAGAAGAACAGAGTAGCATTTATTCTGATGCTCATCATTCAACCGCTAACCTTCACTTTTCTTGATGGCAGGGTGAGGAGACACGCAAGAAGATTGGCGCCTACAAGTACCTTGAATGCTCAGCCAAGACCAATGAGGGTGTCCGCGAGGTCTTTGAGCATGCCACTCGCGCTGCTCTGTTGTCTCGCAACAGCCGCAAGAGCAGCCACAAGAAATGTCTTGTTCTGTAAAGTAGCCAAGGTGCACACGAGCGCCCATCCATACTCTACACAGCAAACCTGATATTTTCTTCGGCACAATGGCCTCGATAATGCAATACCATCTCTTTCAGCTCAACTTTTTCCAACCTTACTTTTTTCTCGCACGGCTGTGCGGATGCGCACGACTTGGGAACAGCCTGCAGAGATGCGGGCTACAATGTTTGCGCAAGCCTCTCCGGAATTTAAGGTTGATGACCTCGTTCTTACTTGATTATGCCCCCCTCTGACCGACTGGGTCCCGGCTCGTACGTACATGGATGTTTCTATTTCGATTTTGTACTTCTGTATAGCTCCTCTAGGCCCTTGCAAGCGGTTCCGTTGTGAAGGGTTTGTGGACTTGGGGCATTGTGCAACTGCACTCTTCTCCCTTCTGTTGACGGGGGCTGCTCGAAAGGATGGGGATCTGTGCAGTATATACATATACATACATGGTGGATGTGTTTTGATTGCGGCCAATTTTCTGTGGATTTCATCCTGATGAGCAGACGAGACGGTTGCCCAGTTCAATTTTCTATGTATCTGTCGCGTATTGGGGCCAGGCGGACCCGTTCTCGAGGACTTGTTTGATCTCGTGTTGGGCGGTCTGAAGGCGATGGATTGGCGCGAGGATGCGGCATAGATGGGTCAACGGGGGGATGGGGAAGGGTGCAGTTTGTGGATTGGCGCACGATGAGCGGTGTCGGACTCGTGGCGCGCCGACGACCGCTACATGATAAATTTTGTTGTTTCTATTCGCGTTTGTTGTTGTTGTTGTTGTTGTTGTTTGTTGTTGTTGTTTGTTGCTGTTGTTGTTTGTTGCTGCTGCTGCTGCTGCTGCTGCTGCTGCTGCTATTGTCATTGTTGCTGCTGTTGTCATTGTCGTTCTTGTTGTTGACTGCGTTGCAATGATCAGATCAATATATGTCTGTCCCCTCCCAGTGCCCTGGTATCGTCGTATTCTAAGGTAGACGTGTTTCCTTGTGTGCATGCTGCAGTGACAAGCACGCAGATTGACAGGCTACTAGGGAGCGTGTTGATCTTCTGCTATACTATTTTGACCAGAATGAGACATATTTGTTACGTAGTTGACGAGCTTGATAGTTGAAGTTCGCAGTCCGCGATTGATCACTTTCTACATCATACGCAAAGTCCATTGTATGCAGTTCCTATCATCGTTCATCACTCATCGTCTATTGTCCATCCATGTCCATTGTCTATGTCCATCGTCCTCTAATAAGCGCGCCCAACTCTAATCATGTCTTGCCGTGCCATGCTGTGCCATTGCCCCATCTGCTATAAACTATGTCTTCCCAAGCCTCTGTCCCTCTGAACGAGAGGACGGAGACTGGTAAGGGAAGGGTAGGTATTCAGTACGTTAGTTGGGGCAAGTCTAGTGTCAAACAGCTCGTTAGTAATGCGTACGTCTTATCCTATTGGCAAGACCCCTTCTTTCTTTAGGTGTTTTTCTCTCTTTCTTGTATGTATACACACACACACACACGCGCGCCCTCTCTATCCTTTTTCAACCCCTTTCTTAAATTCGTGAAAACAACATCACACGATTCTCTTTCTCTCTCATCTAAGTAAAAAGTCTTGTTGTTTTCCAGTTCATGAAAAGAAAGATGGTAGGAACATATAAGAACAACCCAAGGAGGTATGTACTGTAGCAGACTGGTAGATTGAAGCCCGAAGAGCCACTGGAAAGAAGGTAGACGCCGCACAAAATGTATCCCAAAATCCCAAAATCCCAAAATCCCAAATTGTCCTCTCTCGAGTCTCTACACACTTGTGTGCTTTATTCACTGTAATAAGTAATAGAGTAGAAATCACGTACCGCGCCACAAGAAGTACATTTCTTGGAATCGCTGCTAATAGAGGCGTTGCATTTGGGACACGCGGTGTGGTTTTCGTTGAGGAGAGACATGTTTTCTTCTTGGATGCGCTGATTGTATCTCGTTGTTTATATTGTGTCTGGGTTCTGTTTCTTCTGCTGTTTAATTCGGTTCGTGGGGTTGGTTCTTGGGTGCGGGAAATAGGGAGAGGTTGCGTTTTATCTGCTGATGGAACTTGGGGGGCGATGCGGGGTGAAGCGGGGTCGTGGAGGACGAGTGGAAGTACATACCTACTAGTTAGTCTACCTCTTACAACGAGGAAATATGTACCAGAATGACAGACTGAGTTACATACTTATCTCGAGAGACGTCGCCGACTGGCTACTTAATAAGACAAACCCACTACTTATTGGCCTGCTCGACATTGGAGCTTGTCCTGGGGGACGTAGATAAGGCCGGTGGCGGGATGGGCAGGGGAGACGGAGCGAATAGTGCCGTCGAGAAGGGATGCGTTGTTTCAACTTGTACGGAGTACCTACCTAGCTATTACCACGAGGTAAGCGTGGTGTTGAGTCACATTTTGTGTATGTGCCTATGTGCCTTGTCTCCAATGTATTTTCTCATGTATTGTTTGTGCCGCAAGTGCCTCACTGCCCACATCATCATGTTGTACCGAAAGCACGAATTATTCCGCCGTGAAATGACGTATATTGAAGCCCAACCAAAATTTTATGTCGTGTTTGTATCTTTTCTACACAGAAACCCCCCCCCCCCCAAAAAAAAGGTGAGAAAGAAGCAAGGAAGACGAAAGAAGAAGAAGGGAATGGTGTTCTAAAGAAAAGTAAACGCCGTGATCCCGCCACGCAACGCTCCTTCATGCACCGAAAAGCCAACAAGAAAATATACACATCTATCAAGACAACAATTGAGGAAGGAAGAAGAACCCCCCCCGGAGATGCTTATAAAGTAAAGCCTATCCAAGTCTGTATCACACACACTGCACTGATTCTTCGCTGCCTGCAACAAACACAGTGTTAGTCAGTGCCGACTCTTCATCTCTGTATCCAATTCCCAAGTAAAAAGAGCACAAGGGCATAACTCGGAGACTTACCATTGATCATCTTCCCCACGGCTTGAATCACACTAATCACCATAACCGCCACCCCAAACACAACCACCGCATACGCCACATACGTGCGCCAACTCCGCGTCGTAAGCCTAATATAGCACATCGGCGGCAGAATATACGCCATGGCCACCGCGCTCGTCGCCCCAACTAGCTCAAATACAACCCCCAAATCACAGGTTAACAAGCTCACCGCTGTTGCTGCGACCACGAGACCCGTACTGAGAACCAGATGGCGGACGAGGTGGAAGTCTTCATCCGGGTACCAATACGTCAGCATGACTTCGCGACACACAAACGCTTCGAGTGGCAATGTGGTCAGCATGTTGAGCCCGAAGCACAGCCGCGCAATGTTGACCATGCTGTTGTCGGAGGAGAAGTTGTTGAGGACATTGCCGAGGGTCTTGTCGCCAAAGGTGAGAAAGCCGGCCAGAGCCATGGTTAGGCAGGCGAGCATGGAGATGCCCGTTGAGTAGTGGGTTACGCGGGAGAAGTTGTCGATTGTGGGTGTCCGGAGGGAGCCGTAGATTAGGAGGGAGTTGTGGTGGCATACGAACGCTGTATCAAATAGCAATGAAAAGAAAAGCTTGGTTAGCTTGATATGGACAAACTCGGGAGATCATGGCTCGTCTTCCGCCTTCTGATATACATGACGGTGGAAAAGCAACATGGAGTAAAAAAAAAAAAAAAAGAAAAAAAGAAAAGGAAGGGTAGAAGTCATACCGAATGAAATAACGCCAATGGCCTGGAATATCCCCCCATTAATAGTCAAAAGCGGCGTCCCAAACGACCCCTTTGCCTCAGACGGCACAAAGAACCCCTGAACAATAACCGTCACCACAATCACCATCATGCCAATCAACGCAAACGTGCTCGCCTTTGCCAACTTGGCGATATCCCGGTACAACGTCAACGGATAGCTCACACCCATGATGAAAAACACAATCGCGACCCGCCGATCCGTCAGAAGTCCAACCACAGGCACACTCCCCAGATTCGGCCAAATCGCCAGCAGGACATGCGGAATTGTATCCCCCACAATGACCCCAAAGGCCACCATACCCCCAAAGGCAAAGATCCACTGCGCGATGCTAATCGCAATGAGCCCCGGCCGGCCGAAGCAGTACTGCACAGTGCCCTGGAAACTACTCGTCCCGCTGAGCTTGCTATTGATAACAATGAGACAAATCGTCCAGTCCACCACGATGGTGAGCCCCACGAGGAGTAGTATTCCTGCTAGAAGGCCCGCCTGACGAATCGCGTACGGCTGTCCGATGATACCAGCCCCAATGATGGAGTTGGCCATGTTCATGAACGCTGATTTGAGGCCCGACTTTGGCCGGCGCATCTCCTGCTCTAGCCGCGCACCATGGTC
Source organism: Claviceps monticola (assembly GCA_018360055.1). Classification (NCBI taxonomy): domain Eukaryota; kingdom Fungi; phylum Ascomycota; class Sordariomycetes; order Hypocreales; family Clavicipitaceae; genus Claviceps; species Claviceps monticola. The sequence continues at coordinate 88,989 of SRPP01000037.1, forward strand.
TTCATCGTCATCGCCTTCCAGAGTATTCGCGACGGCTACGCTGGGTGCTTCTAGGCCTGTCAGGAGAGGGACCCGGTGCGAATGGTGGTGCCCGTGTATTTCGTCGTCCTCGTCAAAGTCGAGGCTATCTTCCGAGTGCCTCCAATCGTGTGCGCGTCCGTTCGGTTCGCCAAATACGGCGGGATTTAGATCGAATTGTACTCGGTTGGACGTTCGGGGTGTCTTGCGTTGGCCGGGGAGAGGCGCCTCGTGTTTGTCCTGGTCAGCGATCGAGTCGTCGGGGCCGTCCAGGGCGCCGAGGGCCAGCAGACCATGGCTTTCTTCTTGGTTCCCGTTCAGTTCGCGAAGCTGCTTGTCCTCCGCCATTTTTTTTCTAGTCTCTTTTTGTTGTTCCTTCTTAGATTAAGGAATCGTAGCGGCTCGCCAGAGACATCTTTGCTGCCCTCTGCGCGGTGAGACGTGTCGAGACCAGCAGGGCAGTCTTTGGTGAAATGAGACGCGAACACACACGAGGAAGCCGTACCAAAACCTGGAAATGAAGCAGACGACGAGGAAGGAATGAAGAGACACAGGCTTGTTTATTACGAGGCTGAGCTTCAGGCTGTCTTGCAAGTTGCGGATACTTGCTGCTGCATGTGAGACCAGTGACCGCGAAGCAGCGAGGTGATGTGGTTGGTCGACATTCCCAGACTGTTTTGGGCGGGTCCGTCCTCCAACTTCCAAGTGCCGGCCATCTGATCTGTATGGCGGATATTCAGAATTTCAGCCCCTGAGCAGTAAGAGAGAGCCCCTGAGCAGTGAGAGAGCCCCTGAGCCGCCGCTCTTCGACAGTCAGCCCCTATCAAGCTAGCTACCTACGCATCCAGTTTTTCTGCTGCCACATGAAAGAGGAAACGATTTATCGGTGAAACAACAACGTTCGCACTGAATTGCGCGCATCAACTCTCATTATAAGTTTATAAAACCGCGCAGTGCAGTCCACGCTTCAGAGTCTATTACAGCCACCACCCGCTATCCTCCTTAAAACAAAACATGTACATGAGATAGTTCATGTGGGTATCAAAACAATCCTCCCTGCGCTCGTCGCTCGTGTCTCCCGCAAAAGAAGCATCGCATCGTGGCCTGGATCCCATCACCATTACCAACTCCACAACTCTATAATGCACCTCCGTTGTTCTTTGGCCTATGTGCCACTTCCGGACCAAAATCACACAACCAGGGCCAGCAGCGTAGCTGAGAACATGGCGGCCGCCATCTGAGCATATTGTGATGATCGGACAAGCGCTGTGGCTGCTGATGTAGACGACTGTGTAGGCGTCGCTGTCGCTGTTCCAGAACCGGTGGCACTAATAGCGACGGTCTCGTGCCCACTAAGTCCCAGAGGTAATTCCTTCGATTGTGAAGAGCCACTCGGCGTGGCCAGTGTGGACAACGTGGTGGCAGTGCCTGTGCTTGGGCCCGCAGTGGCCTTCGCTCCCGAGTCCTCGCTACTAGTCGGTGACACCGTGGGACTGCTGTCTGGGCTGGCTGCTGCAGCGAACCCTATCCGCCCTTGGTCTCTGTCGAACACGGTATAAACATTCTTGAGGAAAGTATCTCCCAGAAGCCAGGCACCCTCGACAACTTCATGGCCATATATGTTGCTGGTACACTTGCCATTATTGTCCTTTGGTGAGATCCAATCCTTGGGCGACAGCTTGTAGTTTACCCCAGAAAACGTGAAAGTAAGATCATCGCTGCTGTCGCAGGGAACTGTGAAAGTCATTCCGTCTCCACTGGAGGAGCCAGCGATGACGGCATGGAGCTTTTTGACCTTGTCAGCGGGCCCAAAAACGAATGAGGTGCCAGTGTCGATATAGGCGGGAACGCCTCCGTTTCCGGCCTTCTTCCCACCATAAGCCATGTCTTCAATCTGAATGGACCAGTCTCCGTTTTTTGAGTCGACTGCCGTATAAGTGATGTCGCCTTGAAACTTGTCGGGATTGATGGCTCCAAATCGTACTTCCCCGGTGTTGTGTCCATCGGCAGCACGACTAAGAGCAACGCCAAATATGTTCTTGTCAAGCTTCTTGCCATCAGCTACTGTAGTGAGGAAATTGTCACTGGGTCCCTGGCCCATGGACATGCCCAAGATGCCATCGAATGCAAAGTGCGTGAAGTCGTCCGAAGTTTTTGAGGCGAGCCCAAACGTATATTGGACACTGAATCCACCCACGCTGACGGTGTCAGAAGCCAGATCGCCCTGAACAGTGCCGGTTCCATACGAGATGGAAAAGGACTTTTTCTTGTCGATAAGTGTATCCGAGTCGTCATGGCCAAAGTTGTTGTGTAATGTGCAGGCCTTTTCCTTGCAAGACGACCCCATCACCCAGCTTGACCCGGCACCTGTATCAAGCAACAGGTAGAGCTCCTTCTTCTTGGAGCCTAATCGCGCCTTGATGAAATAAGAGTAGTCGGTGCCGTCCTGATTAATCCCGGCAGCATTAGACTTGGTAGGTTCCACAGCTTTCATGACCGGGTACGTGTTGCCGGATCTTTTGGACAGGTTTTCATGCCTCACTGCAGGAAGTTCACCGCGTATGTGTGAATACTTCGACTTCAACCAGGCAGCCTGCTTTGCAGCTCTCTGGGCGGGAGACTCGGCATTCTATAACAAGCAGTTAGCAAGAGGTGGAGGATGCCAATGCAAGTGAACATGATGGTGAGTAGCAAATCTCTGCTAATCCTCCAAGCGAGAATGACTGACCTCCTCAAAATCTCCTCTTTGCTCAATAATGAACGCTACGCCATCTTCCTTGACCGAGCTCGAAGCTGCATCACGTTTGGCTTCGCCCAACAAGGCGACCTCTTCCTTTTCTTTCAACCAGTCTGGCGTATATGGGTAGAAGGCGGAGGCGCTGGACGTCCATAGTACCAGTTGTAGAACAAGAGCTGGTATCATGATGAATAAAATAATGGCGGTACCACTGCGTATCGCTCACCATGGAAAACAATTCCTCCCAGGTGGGCAACGCGTACCACAGTCAGCAAGAGTGTGGCGAGATTTGTTGGCCGAGTACAGTCGGACGCACGAGTCCGGCTCGATTCAAGAGAATATCGCAAGAGGTTCGGGATGAAGAGAAGAGGGATGGATATAAGATCGAGTAAGCGAACGCTTGCGATAACGGCAAAGTTAGAAATTAAATATTAAGGTGAAAGCATCGAAGATGGTACAAGGCGACGTCAATTGGCGTGGAAGTTCAAATAGACGTGCTGAAAATGAACATGAGTGAAGACAGTTCCGTGATGAGCGTTTCAAGATAGTTAAACGGCCCTATTTCGAGTGATGGTGAATGTCGGCGTCCTATTCGAGTTGTTTGCTTCGTCTGTTGGCCTGTTGGCTCTGTTTGCTTGATTGCTAGTTTGCTTCTGGGAAATGCACGTCAATGCAAGAAGAACAACAGATTACAGATATTGCAAAAATGCAAATGGAACAGAAAAAACAACACGAGAAAACGAGAAAACGCGAGAGAAGAGCAAGAATGAGAATAATGTGCAGTTGAACACCACAAGCACCCGAGATGCAGAAAATAAGAAAAGCATTCACGATGGGAAAGCAACGTGGTTGGGCCAAGGCCAAAAAAAGACAAGCCTCGAGCTTCGCCCACATGGAGCTGGCATATTGGACAGAGCAAGTGGCGTTCCTGTCCCACTCGACAGGGGGGGCGGTCGGCGGTCGATCCAGGAGCGGGCAGGTGAGACCCTGGAGCTGCGCCAGTCGACATGTGGAATTTCGGCAGCGGTTGCCTTCCGTTCATTCGACATGCAAGTTGAGAAGCAGTTGGGAAGCAGTTGAGAAGCAGTTGAGAAGCAGTTGAGAAGCAGTTGAGAAGCAGTTGACGACGGACGTATCAGTGAGCACGCAACAGGAAGTGCAGATGTGCCCGCTGTACGGAGTAGGCCCGTGACGACTCTGGCGAAGAAAGATTGACGCGGCACCGCCTCACTGCGCGGATTGGCGAGGATTAATCTCCACGAACAATAGCCAAAGTCCCTGGGGGCTAAGAATAAGATGCGAGGGCACGACTCACGAGATCGACCAACGAGGGGTCTCGCCCCGCCCTCTTCGGCCCCTCTGCAACGGACGGGACGAGCTGTTGCACCCTGTCACCTGTGCGTCCAAGACGGAAGTTGTGCAGATTCACGTCAGGAACAGGCAGTTCAGGAACGCAACGCATGCAGCTTGGCGGAGCAAGGTCCGAGGCAGTGAGGCCCTCTGTATGGCTGGCTCCACCTCCAAGCAGCTTTGCGGCCGGCACTCGGCTTCAACGGAAACACGAAACTGCGCATGCATAGGTACAACTACATACCCGTACATACCTACCTAACTATTCCGTAAGACGTGAAATAGGAGAGACCGAGGGGGAGCGGAATACGACTTGTGGCGCTATGACGGTGGCAGACTTTCCACGTTTAGCTTCCCCCAGACAGTTCGGGGCTATTCATTAACTAGTTAAAAGGGCTACCATACGGAGTAGGTTCATATTCAGGGATGCGCGGGGAGATTTACGAAATCCAGCGATCTGCTCTCGTCGTCTCAACGCCACAGAGGCAAATATTGGCTGGCCATCCTTCGGCGGATCTACCATCGCAGGTTGCACGTGTTTTGTGGCGTCCAACTTATGGTGATCAGATACGCCCGCATGGATGATCAAGATAATACCTGAGGTTTTGGCAACGCGATTGTCCTCCGTCACGAACCGGTTGGAACTTTGGTACAGTACCTACCTACGCGACAACAAGCCGGCGCCTACGTTGGCGCTCCTTGGCTGCGGAAGATATTTCCGTACGTATCTTTGTATGTACGGAGTACTTGTCGACGGTCGTACCTATCCTACAGAGTACAGTACACACATACCTATCTATGTACCAGCTCTCTCCTTTACACAATTTTCTCGGCAACGGTGCACGGACCACGTCCGCCCACTTCTGTTATGATTTGGCTGTATAACCTGCTGTAGCCCTAACAGCAGTCC
>SRPP01000370.1:0-24613 GCA_018360055.1 Claviceps monticola
CGGGGCGGGAGAAAAAAATTGAGTCCGCCGAAGAAAATATGGGGCAAAAATGGGGTAGGTGGTATGAATAAGAATATGGGGTGGTAGAAATAACAATACTCATCATTAAACATCCTTCGCGTATCAGCGGTCTCTGGCGGCATCGACTTTCACATTCCCGACAGTCCCATTCCATCTCTTTATTCCATCGTCGATATGGATAAGATGGCGTGAAGCTTGGCAACCTCGACAACGTGCGAACTTCTGAAAAGGCACAAAAGAGGCGGCCCCCTTGGTGAGACGCCTCCATCCCAGCGATTGTCTTGTCTGCAATCCTTCTCGCTGTACGAACGTCTGGTGAAGCCGTAATCACTAAAGAAACCCGAATTATGATCGACGTCATGGCTCTTCGTCAGTCAAACGATCGTGACGAGGTTGAAAGAATCCGTTGGGTGATGAGTACCCACGAAACCGCCGACGTGATGACAACGACGCCACCAAAGCAGGCTCTTGAAGTCTTCATCAGCTGAAATCAGGTCGAGTACGTGCTCAAGGAGAGGTTGCAAGACTGCTAGATTGATTGTGTTCGTTGCTTTTAGAACCTGGTAACTTGATCACAAGCCTGATGCGCTGAAGTCTCTCCTTCGTCTGACCGACCTATCCGTTCAGTGCTTTTTGGATTCGACATTTCTACGTGTTCGACAGGTCTGGTACGTGTTGTACTGTGCGTGATCTTACGAGCGATGCCAACAATGGTGAAGTGCGCGGGAAACATCCGCACGGAGCATTGATGGTCCATGTGTCTGTGCAGAGAAGAAGAGACCCTAAGCCCTGTGTGTGAGCGGTTCTCGTCACAGCGACGAGAAGAACGAACATAATGTTGCGTTTGTGTTTCTCACATTGCCCCTCTTTCGGCGTTTCCCTGGAGCGAGCAGATTACTGGGCAGGATACATCTGTGTGGGAGTTTCGTGGATGTTATACGGTATGGCTGGCCTCGTGGCTGCATACGGGCTGATGCGCAAAAAGGAGTCTACGGCTCTACCAGTGCATACGAACTAGACCAGCTATGTATACATATCATCTTGTGTTCTCTTTCATTCGCTCGCGACGGTTTCCGACGTAAGCATGGCGCAAGCTGGGTAAGGTGAACGATGAGCGACATATTTCTGACGTTCTCAACGAAGTTCGGTTGTTCTCCCCGACACTCGCAACTATTCGGGTACGCCGCAATAGGGGAGAGCAACAGTATTATGTAGTCCGCAGCTTATACATGTGCGCTTGATAACACCTCCTCTTTCCTTCCAGCATCATGCATGGTTCTCACGCCGACTAGATTGGCCGGCTGATGCTGAAAGGGCGGAGGGAGTGCGAACCGATCACACAAGGAAATCTCAAAAGGACGAACCTGTGTTCGCGATGAGCTATCCGCACCGCGGGCGAGGAAGCCACGAACAACATCAAGAGTCGGCAACACAATACAGGCAACAGCACGTTGCTGTTGTTGTAGCGACGGAAGCGTTAGACTGGATGGTTTGGTTGTTCAGGAAAAAACGTCAAGTGTAAAGATGTGCGCGTACACATAAACACGCCTACACTTGCTCACCTATATTCGAACATGCAGACGCAGACACAGACGCAGACGCAGACGCAGACCACTTATAAACATACGAACATACACACGCACACAAAATTGCGTGCATGCGTATACTCATAAATACCATCGCACCTGCCCCCATTATTGACCTCGGATCAAAACAGATCAGAGCAGTCTCTAAATACAGCAGGTTACGATCCAGTCTGACTTATATCTGGCTACCTATTCCGTACCCTCGAAGAAGTAAGATCCTATTACACAAACTCAACCCGTCAAAGTACACGCCTCGACACTACTACACATAAACTACATAACAACATCCCCAAGACAAAAGGAAAATACTACCCCAAAAATTCAAATAAACAATGGCCATGGAGTATCTTTCCAACAACGACACCGTCGAGGACTCTGCAGGAGTCACCTACGCAGAGTACATGGCCGACCACCAAGAGCCATCCAACCTTGTCACCCCACGCAATGACCCAACCGACAAGGAAACATCTCACGCGCCAACCTTCAGCTACACACTCTCAGACGATGACGATCCCGAGAGCGTTTCCAGCGCACAAGATCCACAGACACAGAGTGATGACTACGCCTCTGACGAAGACGACGCGGAGAGTAGCCAGCACGACGCGGCGGCGGCCCCCTCCACTGACATGTCTCCGCTTGAAGAAGAAGAAGAAGATGAACTAGAGGCGGAGGTAAAAGCCATGGCATCGGCAGTCATGATAATCTCGCTGGCGAGACACAGAGCCATTATGCTGCGCCGCCGACAGGAACGGGCGTTGGGGCTGCCAGTGGGGAATTTGGCGCTGCAGTTTGGGGATCTTGCTCCGCTGCCGTGTACGCCTGAGATGTGGGATTTGCTTCTGGAAGAGTTTCCAGAGGAGGAGGATTCGCTGTGGTAGCTAGGCGAGCCGGTTTGGAGCTGTTTGGAGCTGTTTGGACTCTGGAGGATATTGGCAGGGTTTGAGCGTTCGGACATTGGTGCTCGTTTCCCGAGGTTGGGCTCAACTATTTACCGTGGGTCGTGATTGTTAGCTCCTAGGGTAATCAAGAGTAAGATGAATTGCATCAGACGAATTATTTAATAAAGTCGGTAGATTTTCTTCCCACGGGCAGCTGAGGCCCTTGTTCGATTCTGCTTAACTTGGCTTGCCCTGGTCAGCTCGACACTAGATCCGATGATACCAGGACCCCCGGAGCACCTACCTAAAGCTCGCCCTTTATTGAGTGTATTGCCCCGGGGGTGTCTTTTTTTGGTAAGGAGCTATGTTGTCGGATGAATGGGTTTCGTAATCCCAGGGCAGCACCCACGGCATCATAGTTACGGGGGCAACGTGAACGACCCGACCCATACAGCTCAAGTCAGGCTGCTGGCCTCTCAAATCAAACTCGACTGATTCTGAATTTCAAAGTCTCGCCATACAACAAGCGCGCCTCGCTACTCCGCATTGATATATAATACAAATACATCATCCATATATCGCTATACCAAATCCTCCAATTACCGCTAACGCCAAAATACATTGCCATCCACCGCCGTCCCATAGCGCACATCAGAGGACAGAAAGCCGGCCGAACTTCGTAGCAGTGGCGAGGCAAAGCTACCTGCCTATTCCATGTCCTCCATGCTCCATACGGTAGGCTCTCGTTTCTCAACACTCTCCTTTAATCTGAAGAGGACAGCCTGCCGTCTACTCCTCTTGCTCATCAGAGCTCCCTTTTCTTCCATGCTAAATCCACTGACCTTCTTGCGCGGGGGCGTGCCTCTCGGGCCGCCGCTCAGGGATACAACGCTGTGTCGGAAGCTGCGCGAGGGTGTCACGTCTGGAGACATCATGAGACTCCTTCTAGCCTGCTGGGGGGTCCTCATGGGGGAGCCTTCTCGGCTGTCTGGCCCAAGCTTCATCTTACGAAGCTGCGTTTCCAGCACGTCAATGTCTCCACTTCGCTTCTCCGCCATGGAGGTCATCTTGGAGATGGTGCGCAAAACTGAATCCACCGTGGGGGCGTGAGCTCCGGGCCTGCCCATAGAAGTAGATACAGCTGCGATCTTCGTCTTGAGCATCATGAGGGCTTCTTCCGCCTGTGTCAAGAGCCCTGTGAGCCTGGCATATTCTCTCCTCAGTTCGTTCTGTTGGGCAGCCTGCTCTGCGCTTAATGGAAGTGCCCGAGCGTATTCAGCTTGGTCAGGATCCAATTTTGCCACCAACACCCTCTTGAGGTCTTCTTGCTTGGCGCGCAGCCGCTGCATGTCGCGCGACAGATCCTGGCAGACCCCCACTTTCTTCTGCAAATCTTGCACTCGACCATCTTCCAGGTCAGCATGGAGCTCGTTGTCGAGCATGTCGCCCAAGTCGTCAATCTCGCACAAAACCCAGCTTTCGGGTGATTCAAGATCTTCCTTGCCTCGCCCGTCCTCGGCAGCTTCTTCTTTGTGGCCCTTGGTGAATGCCTGGACTGCTCGCGCATTGAGGCCAAGGGTATCCACCATGGCGTTGATATCGCGGTATACAGCCTCGACTTGAGCAGGTATAGTATCCTTGGCTGGCGGCAACACATTCGAGTGCGCGATAAACTCATCCAGATTCAACGTGCCCTTCACGTCCGTGCTAAGCACCTTTTGCACCTCTTCGTCCTCCTCATCCACAAGAGCCTGCGTCTCCTCGGCCTCCTTTCGTTCCCTGATCCGCCTCTGGCGAAGCACAAAGTCGCTCTCCGCCGCCGGCAGTTTTGCTTTACTGGCAACGATGGAGCTTTTTCTTGGACGACTGTGTGATTTTCGAGCCCCAGCTGTTTCTTCCTGTGGCACAATTTTACGCAGAGGACTAGGCGATCGAGGAGCGGTACGGTTCGGTTTGGGGAACTGCGGCGCTCCGCGACTGGCCTCGCCGGCTAAAGGACCCTTTCCCGCTGCAGCAGCAAATGGGTTTCGACGTGTGGATGACTGCGTCTCATTTTGGCTGGGATCGAGCTCCTTTGCAACGTCTACTCCGCTGCCTTCTGATACCCCTTCTGATGCTCCTTCTGATGCTTCTTCTGAACCTTCGTCTGAGCCAAATTCACCGTCATCTGCTTCTTCAAAGTCCGAAGGAGCATCAGACGGCTCATTTGATTCCGGCGATGGAGGGGTAACCTCCTCCTCGACTCTGGTAGAAGACTTCTTCGACGTGGAGAAGTCAGGTGGCAAGGGAGCCTCTTCAGAAGTGGCATTGGCCTCGGGCTCTTTCTGCGATCCAGCATTCGTCGTAAATTTCTGGGCAGGAACTGGAGTATTTGCCGCAGAATCAGACGGGAGCTGCGCGCTCTCATCTTCCTCGCGCTTGATTTTCGGCTTCGCGGCAGGCGAATCAGCAGCTTTGGAGAAACCAAGCAGTCCAAACCCTCCGGGTTTTGGCGTCTCTTGTGGCGTGCTGCCGAATACGCTGCTGGGTGATGCCTCCGTTCCGACCGCTTGTGCGAACGGAGATGTGTTAGAGTTTGATGACGCGAAGTTGAATCTTGGAGGTGCGGGCGTCGTCATTGGTGTAGTGGATTCCTGATAAAAGGGAGAAGCGAACGACTGGCCTTGCTGGGTTTGGGGAGGCAGCTCTGTTGACTCGGCGAGATCCATAGCTTCGTCATCAGTAGCAGCTGCCCCCTCTCCACTCTTTTCGGTAGCAGCATCCTGCAGAGAGGATAAGAAGCCAGACCCAAACGTGCCTGGTCCGCCTGTTTGGGACGGCTCATCGTTGGACTGGTTTTGCATCGTGTTGAATGATGTCGTTCCAAAAGCACCACTCGACTGTTCTGATTGAGCGGGGGATATCATCATTGAGGAAGTTGCATTTTCATCGGGGATGCCAAAGGAGCCCGCGCCAAATTTAGTGCCACTCCCAAACACTCCCGCATTACCGGTGTTAACTCCAAGGGACAAGAACCCCTGCTGCCCTGAAGATGAAGCGAAGCTGGGCATTGCGCTTCCGAAAGCACTCCCAAAGGTCGCTGGTGTCGATGTTGGACCTGCCGCAGAGCTAGACGTGTTCTGATTACTAGCTCCACTAGTAGGAGTCGAAAACGACGACTGACCAAACGCGGAGTTTGATGCATTTTGCGCGTTGGGCGCAGAAGTGGACGCCCAAGGAGGATTGTCAGTCCCCAGCTGGGCGAGCTGCGCAAATCCAATGTTGTTGCGTTGGGTAAAAGCCGAGCTAAAGAGCGCGCGCCCGGGAGGAGCACCAAGCGCAGAAGTCGATCCCATCGGAGTGGCGGTAGGAGTAGTTGATGATCCGAAGGGACTATTATTCGAGCCGGTAAAGGACGAAGCGGATTTGATGGGTGTTGTTGTCATGGTCGACGCAGCTGTGTTTTCCATCACCGCCAATCCGGGATAGGTCTGTCCGTTCTTGATCGCCGCATCATATACGACCCACCAAGAGCACAAAACACCAGAGTGAGTAAGTACCCACAACCCAGGCAGAGGTCCCGGGGACCAGTCTATCTCATCGACCGAGGGTATGGGCTTCAAGACCTTCTCTTTGCCTGAAAGGTCCAGGGAAACGCCAATGGGTACTGATTCTTCCATCGTGTCAGTTGTAATGGGCAGAGCCGCACGTCTCGTATCCTGCATGATCTCAGTCGTTGTGAAAACATTCGTGATATTTTTCCCGGGCTTGTCCCGAGATAAAGGCGTCTTGGAATTGGTTAGGACACCAATATCCGTCGATGCCGTGGACGCCACCATCAGAAAATCTTGTACGTCGGAAAACTCCCGTAGCCGTAGTATAGAATGGTGGGGTGCCTTGCGAGGTTCATACGGCTCCACAGGATCATTCAGCCTCTGGAACATGCAAGATGATGTATTCGGGTCCCGCGTGATCATGAGGAGCATGGAGCTCGGAGGCGAAATGTTGCGGCTGGTGGTGTAATAGGTCAGAAAGACGTTGTTTTCCAGCCATGTGAGAGTAGAGACTAAGAAGTTTCCATGTCAGTGGGACGAACCAAAAGAGACGGGATTTGGGTCACATACCATAAATAGATATTGAAATGGGAGGTGCACTAATTTCGGCTTTGACTTGCCCATCCGGGGTCATTTGGCAGATTGCGCCGTTGCCCATACCAGCACATAGCTGTTTGCCTCTGGTACTCCAGCTCAAGCAGCTCACATTAGTCTTGAGCGGATTGCTCAGTGTTCGATCCTTCAGATTAGCCATGCACAGGTTGCCGTTGGCCGTCAAAACAGCACAAAATTCGGCCCTGTCCGCGACCGGATTAGCCACCAGTGATCGAAGAGACTCTCCTTGGGTTGATAGCTCGAACGCAGTATTTGAAGAACCCTGGACAAGACTTTGCACTTCATATACTGCAAGACCGCCGCCGGACTCCGCCGACATGACGAGATACTTTTCGTCCGCTGTGAAGGTCAGATGCGAAATACGCATGGGAGCAGGGATCCTAAGCTGAGGTTCAAAGGCGCGAACATCCGAATCGCCTTGCTTTGGGGAAGCAAATGCCTTTCGAACGGATTCTGTCGTCGCAAGTATGATTTGATCAGGGCCAGCGGCAGCAACAAGACCCCTTCGAGGTGCAATACTAAGAAGTGATGCCGTGTCCGAGGGGGGGGACGTCCATGGCGTAGTGAGGCGAACCGTCGCTTCCCCGCCTAGAGGCGAGAAGCCAAGGCACTGGAGACCATGTCAGTGCTCGTGCAAGATAAGTGTTCATTCACTGCAAAGTGTGTCCCTGCCTGCCATACCTCTGTTTGTATAGATTCCAAGTTAGGCCCTGACCTATTTCCGCCAGAGGCGGGACGTGTATTTCCAAACATGCTTGCGGCAATGGCTGACCGAGCAGGAGCAATATTATGGAATGAAGTTGATTTTGTGCAGCGTCTCGCGGGGCGGGCACCGACTGTGTTAATCGTGCGACGACGATTTATTGGTGACTGCCCCCTTGCTGCAGAGCCGTGAGCTACAGCAAGTTGTCAACGCGAGACAGAGGAAGCAGGAAAATAACAGAAACGACGAGGCTAGGTGTGGTGCTCGGCCAAAGGTCGTGTTGACGTGCGCTCTCTTGGCCGTTAAAATGTGGATTCTACCGGCGCGATGTCCCGTATGGAGACGAGGGAAGGAGACGAAATGGTGACAGGCGATTCTTGGGTCGTTTTTGATGTATGCGCGCGTGGGACGTTGATCACAACTCAGCTTTTTTGGAAGCTTTGCCCTGCCAGCAGCCAGGATGCCAGCCAGCTATGCTCAGCACGTGATGCCCAAGGAAGGGAGTTTTGCCGCCTCCGCACAGGCACGAATCATGTCGCGTGCTGGGGCAGCAAGCGGGTCCCGACTTCCGACACAGGACTGTCACCGGCACCATAGTTAGTCCTAACTAACGGCGCAAGCTCTCAGTTGCTGGATCTTGAAGGCAGCTTTGAGCCTCGTCATCCAGCAACCATCGTCTCCACGCCTCACTGCCAAACAAAACGAAAGCCATCGACTACGACGCCTTTATCCGTCTTCGTCCTTCGTTTCTCGCCCACCGGTATTCGCGCCGCTCAATTCGACTGGTAATAGCTGCAAAGTTCGACACGACGATCACACACTCGTCAGCTCGGTGCAACGCAGTGGACGCCCTGCCACACCAACCATCGACGACGACGACGACGACAGCCCTGCCCTCACAATGCCCGGCTTCGATTTCTCAAACTACAACCGCAATGTGGCGCTGCATGCGCAGGGTATCCCCCTGCCAAAGGCCACCAGCACAGGTACCACCATCGTAGGCTGTCTCTTTGACGGTGGTGTCGTTGTACGTATTCACACATCTTACATTGACACTGTTGCTATTCAACCCATTGCCATTGCATTACTATTCCCAGTCTACAAATCACCAGCGTAAATCATTGCACTTGAATAGGAAATATCAAAGTAAGCAAGCCTTCCCTAATACTGACCGCGTGCGTCTCGCCATGCAGATCGCCGCCGATACCCGCGCCACATCCGGCCCCATCGTCGCCGACAAGAACTGCGAAAAGCTTCACTACATCTCCCCCCAGATCTGGTGCGCAGGAGCCGGCACCGCCGCCGACACCGAATTCACCACCGCGCTCATCTCATCCCAGCTGGAGCTACACTCCCTGTCCACAGGCCGCAAGCCCCGCGTCGTCACCTGCATGACCCTCCTCAAGCAGCACCTCTTCCGGTACCAGGGCCATATTGGCGCCTACCTCGTCGTCGCGGGGTGTGATCCCACAGGCACGCACCTCTTTACCGTACATGCCCACGGCAGCACCGACAAGCTCCCCTACGTGACCATGGGTAGCGGCAGTCTAGCTGCCATGAGTGTCTTTGAGACGCAGTGGACGCCTAACCTGACGCAAGAGGGAGCAGTAAAGCTCTGCAGCGAGGCCATCTTGTCGGGTATTTTCAACGATTTGGGTTCTGGGTCTAATGTCGATGTCGCCATCATTACCAAGGACAAGACGACCCTGAAGAGGAATTTCATCAAGCCGAATGAGAAGAGTGCTAAGCTGCAGAGCTACCTCTACCCGAAAGGCACGACGGCTGTTCTCAACGAGAGGATTATCAAGAAGAATGAGATTGGGCGGTATGTGAGCGTTGAGGAGGTGCCCATGGAGGGAGAAAAGATGGATGTGGATTTGTGAGATGGACGTGCGAGGCTTAGAGGACAACGTTGAGGGGAGGTGAAAGTGGCTGCGGGAAGTTAGGGACGCTTAGTACAGTAGTAGATGCGGCTGTACAAATACGAATCACTTATGCTGATGCTGATGTTGTGATTCTCGTGCTAATGAAGTTCACAAGCGTAGACTCGGAATACTCGGGGAATTTGCAAGTATTGATTGCTGTTTCGTTATGGTAGGGGGGGGCGCTTGCGGGCGGCATATCATACAACACAGGCAGAATTTCTGACCACTCAACAAAGCTTCTACCTGTCCATGTTTTTTGCGAGAATATGTACCGTTCTCCAGCCAAGCAGAGCACAACGCTACGTCAATGGATCGTACATGCCGATTGGAACCTGCAATACACGCTCGCTGATATCAATACTCAAGGACCCTCTGGACAAGTTCGTTGGTCTTATCTGATTGACTCACTCACTTACGCAGATAGGACTGCTATTTACAGACGCTCCCGACAGCTTAATGCAGCCACCAAAAATCGATTCATCCTTCACAGTCTCAAGTACAGGACCCTCAAGCATAGGAGCACACCGAAACTAGCGCGGCAATAGCCGAGGACTATATTCTTCCTTGTATGCTAGAATACAAAAAAGACGAAGAGTGAATAGGTAGAAGGAGAAAAGGTGAAGAAAAAAGACAAAGACAAAGACAAAGAGAAAATAGAAAATAGAAAATAAATAGTATAAAAGGAGCGATAGCGAGAATAAGTTCTTCCATAGATGAATGAACAAAGTAGTGAAAAGGGATGAATAGGGACATCCGAAGAAAATGTTAAAAAAATCTGTAACGCATCACTTTTTCCCTGTTCCAGACCTGGTGATGCGTAGACAGAGAAGAAGACAAATAGGGAGAATAAGGTAAGAAGGAGAACAAGGAGAAAGGAGGGAAAAAAGTCTCTGTAAAGGGCGAACGTCATAGAGAAGAAGGGAGTTAGAAAAAGCAAAAACATCCTCCCTCGAAGAAAGGAGATTAACAAAACATCATGCCGCGCCCATCTCTGCGTCTCTGCTAGTCTAATTCTCGCTGAGACGAACGAGCCTCTACAACCACTTCCGTCCCACAAGAACGGCTAAACAGATGCTTTCGGTTACCAGTAGCGACATACACTCTGTTGAACAGCACACCCATCGAAGGCACGCCACTAGTTCTTCCTCCTTCAACAACAACATCTAGGAAACATAATGAGACAGAAACACTCGCAAACAAGTCTGCCAAAAAAGCCGACACAGGAAATAATCATAAAAAAAAAGACAAGGCTGAATGTTTTAAAACTCCGTCTAAAGCGGATAGGCTGTGAGATGTGAAAGAGGAGAAGCCGTCATGGTCGTCATATTGTTTTTGAACACAGTATTTTGTCTGCAAGGCTGTTTTAGGATTTAAGGCCAAATATGGTCCTTGTGCGAGACTTGCTGCGGGCCTTCTTCTTGTCCTTTTCGGTGTCGTTGTATTTGGATTTGTGGATCCTAAGAGGTATGTATGAGCTTCGTGTCTTGGAAGCGCGTAGACAACAATGATTTCGTGTGGAAATAATAAAACAGTAGATGAGGGAGGGAGGCGAGCAACTTCGAAAAGCGCCAAGTAATACTAACCAGCTATTCCCAACCATACTCATGCCCTTCGCCTCAGCCATACGATAGAACCCAGCACTCTTCTTTAGATTCTTCTTGCAGCCTACACCCTGCGCATAGCAGAATCCTGCCTCAGCCAAAGCATCGACATCTCCCCAGCCTACACGGACGCAAATTAGTCTTCATCCTCGCGCGTGTCACTTTAGAAGACAATGGCATGACTTACTTCCTGCAATTTCGAAGCAGCGCAGCGCAAGAGATTTGTCTTGCTCAATTCCCCATCCATTCATGTGAGAAACGCCCAGCTCGTAAATGCTCAGAGCGAACTGGGCTTTGCGTGCTCTCCTTTCCACGGCATCGGTGGGAGGCGCACGGCCCTCTTTGGCCTGGTCTTCATCGCCGGCAATTTCGATGCTAGCGTATTCGGCAGCTTTTCTAAGCCATTCCACGCCTTCTTTCTGGTTCGCGCGCATGCCCCAGCCATGCCGGCACGCCAGCGCGTACAGCAGCATGGCCGTCGGGTTGTTCTGCCGCGCAGCTAGTCTGAGGTGGTATGTTGACTCCTTCAGCGAGCCGTTCTCGTGACACTTGATTCCCTTGGCTAGATGCTCTTCTGCAGTCAGTTCGGATGCCGTGGGAACCAAGGATCTGAGGGTAGGTGGTGGGCGGATAGTACTGGCAGAATCGCTCGTAGTCGTCGAGGCGGGCGTCCTGCCTCGCGACAGGTCGTGTGATCCAGCAGAAGTGCGTGGCCGTCCCCTTGGCCCGTCTTCGCATGGACGAGCCATCTCAGTAGATAGACGATGATGAGAGGGTGAAAGGCCGGGAGCCCCGAGTCTGGATCCGTCGGCGCTCGTTTTGCCGCCATCCACTGAGGGTCGGGACATGCTGCTCATTGTGCTCATCGCATCATCCGTCACAATTCGGGCAGATAAACTCGACGGCCGCGTGGGCGGAGACGGAGGCGCGGCACCGAGGGGATATCGACTGGTGTTTCTCGCTGGGACGCCAGGATACTCTGACTGAGCGGAAGCCACTGAGGCGTTGTCATTGGATCGGGATCGCTGGAGAGACTTGCCCCTGGGAAGAGAAAACTTGGAATAGATGTAGGATGACGCGAGCCCCTTTCCGTCGTCGGCTTGTTGATCTAAGAATGCCTCGCTGTGCATGCTAACTGGCGTGTGTACCGTGTCATCGGCTAGGATGAACGAAGAGGGCTGGCTGTCTGAAGAAGCCTGCCGAGCAGGCATATCCCACGCAGGCGTACCTGCTCGGCTAATGGGTCTTGAAAAGTTAAAGGAGGGTCGTGGCAGAGCAGAGGAATCCGATGCGATAGATGGCGATCTTCTGAAGGACGAACTCAAGGCAGGCGAAGGCATCGGGCTGGCCAACGCAATACTTGCCGAGGATAGCTTTCGAGGACTTCCCAGACTACTGCTGGTCTCATCATCCTGTGGAACAACAGACGAGAGGGCGCTGGAGGAACGCTTCTTAAAAAGCGACGGCGGTGGCGCAAGGCCTAGCTCGTCGAAATTTTCCTGTTTCGTACGTCCTGGCGATCCCGGAGAGCGAGCGCCTTGCCACTGCAAGTCAGTGCGAGATCGTGCACTTGAAAGAATCGGTGAGACTGGGAACGGCTTTTCATATTGGGATTGAGTATCGCTGAGGATTGGTGATGGTGAGCGATCGTGGCGCGCACCGAATTCGCCCTTGTCCTGTGCTGAAGCACCATCTCTCCATCTCCCTCGCAGCTCGTCAGGGAAAAAGTCCGGCACAGCAGGTGCATCGTCGGTATCAGGCGATGATGTAACGCGACTCATTCTAGGATGCGTTGATCTGGGCCGTTCGATATTGGCGAAGGCGTCCTCGATTTCGGTTTTGATGCCACAACCTGACGAAAGTTCGGGGGGCTCGAAGTCGTCAGTGGAAGATTCTGCCGACATAGACCGGAAGTAATCTGATCGACCCTGCAGAACTAAAGGGGATTCTATGGTGAGTGGAGGGAGCCTGCTCATTCTGTTTCCATCTTTGTTGCACTCCTGCAGCTGTTTAGCCAATAGCCGGCTCTGTAGGGCAAAAGCATCCAGAGGAGATAGTTCTGGTGGCACTTCGCCAGCAATATGGATTCGCGGTGATCGCAGAGGCTTCGATACAGGCGACGCTGTGATAGAGTGCGAGCCGGCTCGTAAATCGAGCAGGTTCGGTCGAGTCGACATGGTGGCTTTTGTAAAGCCCGTCACAAGACACAGCTCGGTCGCATGCGGGTTTCAATGCCGATTTTTGGTGGTGTGAGCAAATTCTTTTGAGTAATGGCGAGATGAGATCAATGGGGAGCTCAGTGTTTCGCTTGCGTGATGGGCGCGGCAGGGTGTCTATCTCGGGTCAATCGCTCGAGTATTAACTTCACAACATCGAGCGGCGGCTGCCAGGATGCTGAACCCAAGTTGGGAGTAACAGTGTTATCGCGACCGGGCCGGGAAACAGAAGAAGAGTGACCCAAGAACAGCCCGGCGGTGTTATACTTGATCGTTGGACGCAAACCCAGTGGATCGCAGTCTGGTCAGAAGGTGCAGCCGATGAGCGTTCGCAAATCGGAGGACGCGGGTAAAGGCGCGGTGACAACCCGTGTGGGGATGGTATCCAGAAGGGGAGAAATATTAAACTGGGAAGATGCAATCACGCAGGCGCTGGCGCAGTAAATGCGAACGCAGTAACGGCGATGCTTTGTGATCGGGAGGAGTCGCAGAGTGCAGTCGTAACAACGCGGTATTTCGAGTACAAGACAGAGAGCGTGAGAAGGCGAGAGTGTATGTGGTGACGGGAGAGCCCAAGGCAGGCGATATCGGTCCTGGAAGCGGCTCAATCGACGGGTGGGAAAGGAAAACAAAGAGAGAAGCGTGAAAGCAGCGGTGAGTGCAGCATCGATTGAGAAACACGAAGGAAAGGGGAGAGTGAAAAAAGGTCGGCGTGAGGGCAAACAGCGGAGGTTTGCAACCAAGTCTGGCTGCCAACACAAAGCAGGATAGAGGAGAAAGGCGGGTTGGTGCTAAGCACGAATCCAGAGGAGAAGGGGTGAGAGTGGGGGAAGTGCTGGCCGGCTGCTGTCCAACTGTCAGGGCTGCCATGGTCTGTGTGCAGTTGTGTTGCAGTGCGCAGTGCGGCAGCGCAGGGCGGAGACTTTACCGCACAGCGCCATCACGAGACGGCGCCACACTTTACTGCCGCAAGTCTGCCGTGCGGCGTGCCTGCCCCGAGCGTTCAGTGTCCACGGACTCCACGCAACTTCGTAGTGCAGGGCCAATAGGCTTGGCAGCCACAGTCTCCATACCACAGCTCGCCGCATGGCCAGGTCTGGAGATGCGGCAAACCGACTGCGTTACCTGGCCGCTTCCCGCCTCTGTGCCCGATAAACCAAGCGACATTGTCATGGCTGCGTCATCACCACATCCTCGTCACTTTTTCTCATCAGCCCCAAGTCCCGACTCCTGGCAACTGGGTTACATACTTCAAGGGCCCTCGCTGCCCCCGGTATGCCACATTAACGCGGGTTCCTTTGGTCCATTGACCCCACCAGCTCCATCCGGCGGGTGCCAGGGACACAAGCCATTTCATTGGCTCTATTATGACAATACATACATATGTAGTATGTACTCCGTAGGTTGGTCCAAGTCCGGGGTGCAGGCCCCTGGGACGCTCCGCCCGTTCCAGGGGCAGCAAAAACGGCGCCGCCGTGTGGTTGTTGAACCTGTTGCCTTCGAGCTGGGAAACAAAAAGAGGTCCAAGCTGGCCGTTTTGTTCCGAATCGCATTTGCTAACTTTATACTCCGTACTCTGTACGTTACATAAACGTGACACGTTGGTTGATCCGTGCCCGCGCAGTTCCAGCCTCGTCGTCAAGGGGTTTCGTGCCTCATGTCGTGAAGATGCGGCGAAGCTCGGTACGTACCTAAAGTAGGTAGGTAGGCTACGAACGGGTTGTGCGTACCTTCGCAAATCGCCTCAATCAGTGACCAAAAAGATAATCAAACAGCATTCTCGGCTACCACGTCACTTCCTCGTCACAGGGGATCATTATCATGCCCCTTCATATGTTTATTCTTGTTGGATGGCCGACGAGGTATCGCGGCTGGCTGGACGGCCACATGGACTGACCGATTTGGCACTAGAACACGAAGGTCGGTCATCGGACCCTTTGTTTCCTTTCTCTGCAAGGGTGGGTCCGCCGATGCGAAACGCGGCAACCGCGAAACGTCTGTTCCTGGCGATAGGTTGACATACCCTGGAGCTTTTTGACCCAACTGAGCGTTAGATAATTATTTCCTAATTTTCGGTGTAAACAGGAGAGCGTTGGCTCATCCTTTATCACCGAGCTCTTTCGTATATCAAACATTACATCTCATTTACATGATCGCGCATAGTCTTCCCCGTCCACAGCCATTCCTATGCGTTGAAATCGCAAACTCCGCGACTCACATAACTATACTGCTTCTGCTTCATCCTAAAGTACGCCGCTGTCCGACATCAAGGTACAGTTTCTGTAACACATCCCGTCGATAAAAGAGCAACTAACAGAACAAGACATCAGAAGATTAAAAATCAGGTAAATTGAGACAAAAATACAAAACGCCGTTATCCATGCTCTAAATGCCACTTTACTCATCACCATCGCCACAGAAACTCCTTTTAATTCCCCCACAATTTTGTCTTTATTTTACAGGTCCTTTGATCGCATCTTCTTTAGCCTCGTCGCGCCCTCAAACAAGCCGCGGTCAACTGCAGCGGCCACTGTCAGAGTGCCGCCGACAATGGCACAAAGGCCTGCCAGGAACCCCGTGAAGCTCTTGGCTGGTTCCTCGCGATTAATGACTTTCATGGGGGAGATGTCCTGTAGAAGCGTGTGTTAGCCCAGAGTGATTGCCCTTCAACATAGCAAGGTGGGAGAGTCATAGTATTTGGAGGATTCAACGTACGTAGGAGAAAAAGACACCGGGAATTCCACCCTGGGAATGCTGACGCTCTGCATGACCCTCGGCGGCATCATTTCCGCCCTGCAGGCTCCTCTTGTGGCTGGTGACAGAGTACTGGTGTGTCTCAATGTTACCGTCCCCGTTGGACGAGCCCAAGCCGCCCACGTTCTTCTTTATTCTCTTCTCCCAGCCCAGCGAGAGGTAGGAAGTGGGCACGATTTTGACAAAGTACATGTAGTTGAAGGCTGCGTCCGTTGTCACCTGCTTGGAACCGTCGAGGGGGTTTTGATGGTATTGCGCCCATGGCCGATTGTTGCTCTCCATTCGGTGGGCAATGGCCGTAGGAAGCTGAGGACCGAAGCGCAGATGATGAATCGTGTGGCTAAAATCGTGCTGTTTGCCATTGGGGGTGTCCCAGTAGTTCTTGAGGTCGTGCACGTGCATGTTCCCGCTGCTGAAACTGCGGCCAGGAGCGAGATGGAAGTTTCCGACTACCTTGTTCACCTGCAATCCACCTTCGATTCGACAGCCCTCCTCGCGCTGTTCGTCCAGTCGCTCGGCGTAGTGCTCGCGTGTGCACTGTTCGACGTTCTCTCCTCGACCAAATGCCCATCCGTGGGAGGCATACGCCTCGCGAACCTCATCACACGTGTTGCAGCAGCCGGGCTTCTTGGCATCAGTGGGTGCCGTGGCGCCGTAGCAATCACCACAGTAAGCCGGGTCGAGATGGGTGGCGGGATCGTCGTGTAGGTTCAAGGATTTGACGTCAATCACACCGCCGCCCTGGGCCTCGGGTTGAAGGCGGACTTTGTTGACACCGTGCGCAACTCCGTGCTGCTGTTCTCCAGAGACATCCATGACATCGAGCGTGAGCAGCTCGCAAGGCATTTTTGGAAATGTCATGTTGAGATGGATCTCCATGCGCTCTCCTGTGTCGTGAAAGATACAATGGTCAGTTATCTGCCGGAAAGTCAAGTAGGATGCGAGGGAAGTCCCTTTGGCCCATACCTCTGCTCTTGTCCACCACGAGTTCGGGATGTATCAGGACTCGGCGATAGTCGACCCATTCCCCCCATGACAGAAACAGCACCACGAGCAGGGACACAATGGTCACAATACCACCACTCGTGGTGCGGATACGAGCCTCGTCCACTGTTTTTGTGAATGCATCGAGCTTCGTGAACCTCGACTTGGGCGCCATCGTGGAAAATCGGTGGACTGCAGAGGGTGTTATACGAAACACCGAGCACCCCGGCGGAGGACCTGTTCAGCGGGACGCCTCGACTGCGACGGAAACTGGGCTTTGCTGCGCGACGTTTTAGTGTCCTTGGAGTCCGAAGAGTTCTTGCGTGAAACGAGTGTGCTGAGGGAGGCCAATTGCTCCGTGAGAACAGGGAAAGGGAAGGCTCGGGATATTGTCCATGCGCAGCACAACACGTGCCTTTGTCGCAAGATTTACGAGAGCTTAGAAACGCGGCGTAAAGGCCACCGTCGCAAGTACTTGGCGGGACTGGGCGAGGCTGAGGCCGATTCCAGCACATGCCGGTCCCTGTGGATCCACTTGTTTTTTAAGGGCGACCTTTTCATCTTCTCCGCAGCCGTACCTCATCGGCAAATCGCCGGATCGAAGCCGCAACGAGAACTTTCCGCATCGAGCTGTGACCGAAGACAATGAACGACAGGGTGAGGACGAGGCTGTAGGAAATCGTGTCCGCCTTGAAGCTCCTCGCGACGTTGCACGTTACATCGCCGACTTACATCATATTCATCAGAAGAGGCAGACGAAATAAGACGCGAACGCTGCGCCCGAGAAAAGAGAGGATTCTCGTCAACCGACGCGGCTTGCGCATTCACAACGCGCAATCAAACGGCGCTTCTAGGTCAGCCGAGTGATACCCGACTTTCTCTGCCCGACCTTTAACTCCAAGATCTGGAGCCTCTTACCGCAGGAGGTGGTTCTTGACACAGCCTTCACACAACATTCGTTCAGCATGTCGACAAGACCGCCTTCGCGAGTCGTCTTTGTGGGGAATATCCCTTACGGTACGTTTGACGTGTCCTGCGTTTGCTCAGCGCGCGCACTCACTTCTGTATTTTTGCTCCTGCCTGCTCAGCGCGTGCATGCGCTGACTCAGGACTACAGGTCTCTCCGAAGAACAAATCACCGAAATCTTTGGCCGTGCCGGCAAAGTCGAGCGATTCCGCCTAGTATATGACTCCGAGACTGGCCGTCCCAAGGGCTTTGGTTTCGCAGATTACCCAGATACCGGTTCGTAACACCCTACAAGAATATGACAAAGCAAGCACAGCATCTGCCCAACGAAATACAACAAATGCTCCCCACAGGTCGACTGGCTGACAGTATCCCTCTCCCATCCCTACAGATAGCGCTTCGTCTGCAGTCCGAAACCTCAACGACTTCGAAGTCATGGGTCGCAAGCTCCGCGTCGATTTTTCTAATGAGCAGAAGAGCGGTGACGATGATAACCAGGTAAACGAATATTCAGGAGGGTCCAAAAGCATGGCACATGACTTGGAAATGGCGACCGTAGGCTCACACCGTGACTCCTTCAATTTCTAGATGATGTCGATTCCTACCAACGGCGTGACGGGCAACACACACAATGCCCAGCCCGTCTCGCTACCTCCACTGCCGGCGGGCCAGGAAATCCCACAAGGCTTGACCTGTACAGACGCCATCTCGCGGACCCTCAATACCTTACCTCCCTCTCAGCTGCTCGACATCCTGAGCCAAATGAAGATACTGGCGGCGACCGAACCCCATCGAGCCACCGAACTCCTCCAACAAGCGCCCCAGCTGTCCTATGCTGTATTCCAGGCACTGCTCCTTATGGGCCTCATCTCCCCGGAGGCCATCCAGTCTGTTGTCGACCCCAACGGTCCCCTGCCAGTACCACAGTCCGCCGCCGCGGCATTCGCTGCCCCATCAGCCGTGTCGGGATACCCAGCCGCAGCCAGCAACAACACGCCGCCCGTCTCTGCGATGCCTTACGCGCCTCCACCAGCTACTCAACCTGCCTATGGTGTAGCACCGGTGATAGCTCCAGTCGCAGCCCCTACAGCTGCCCCGGCCGCACAGGACACGGATGCTCTCATGAGAGCCGTCATGGACTTGTCACAAGCGCAGATCGGCATGCTCCCCGAGGCTGATAAGCAGCAAATTATGGCATTGAGGGCGTCATTCACCGGCCAGCGAAGATGAAAAACACGCGATCTTCCCTCGCATGCGCTTCATCTACCTATATATACACAGTGGTGTACAAAAGGCATCAATGTTGGGCTTTGAAAATGTATCTCCGCAATTAAGGATAGGAGAGGATCTTCTAGAGCTGTAAGAACATAAACCGACCAACCAACTAGTTGAACAGGTTCAGAAACAGGTGGCCCATCAGTCGTGCTGCTGCCGAGGCTGGGCGCTGGCGGCGGGAAATGGGAATGAAGGGCGAAAGGCGCATGTCATATGTTGTATACATCCAAAGGTTTAAAGGGGAATTACGTATCTTGTTTCTATATAGAGGGTGCAGAGTGCATGCTATAGACATGTACATGCAGTGGCAGTGAATATGTATGCCTACGGGTAACATGGGCCATCAGCCCGGCCGGGGGTGCTGGGCGAGACAGATCCGTGGACTAGACTCTACTTCCATTTGCGTTCCTTTTTATCCCTTGAATAAGAAAGGCTATTTCGGGTGGTGGGACAAATGAGTAGACACGATAGCTCGCCACGGGACAACTATATAGAAGAATGCGATTGAACTTCTCCCTTTTTCCAAAAAAATCCAGCTCTGGATGATCTTGCTCGGTAGGAAGAATGATCCTCGATGGAACTTGATTAACTTTACGATTCGAGCTTTCTCTCTTTTCAATAGCTCGGCCCTCTGAATGTGTTCGCCGTTTACCTCATATGAAACAGGGATCAATACTAATATCCTGAGGAAGACCTCGGCAGAAACCAGATATCCGTGAAAAAAGAAGTCATTCAAACAAATATCGAAGTACCGTTCCAAAAGAAGCCATCTTCATGAGCCTGAATTTCGGTCACCGGTGGAGTCCTTCACTCTGATTTATATGTATAAAGCCTGTTCCTTACTATGTTGCAAGAAATCATATGTACATAGCAGGTATCTGATTCCAAGTGGGTACTGACGCCGACAAATTTAAATTCGGCAAATCTCTTGAGCAAATTGGGGGGCAAAATGGAATGTTTATTTCGACTAAAGAGCTAGGTTACCCAAGAAGTGGGAATGTGAAATATGTACACGTTCGGCTGGTACGGCCGTCACGTGATGCGGCTCCCAGCACCCAGCATGGCTTATTTCTCAATAAAATCTGTATTTATTAAGGAAAGTTATGCGAGACGAAGAACGCCTGCCCAGCGATTGCACAAAAATATGTTTCCAATAAGCATGAAGCAGGCATGAAACCAGCATGCCGTCCATGAAGTCTAAGACGAGACCAACGTGCGTCCCAATACATAAGAATCTGCAGACGCTCTGAAGGACAAATTGAACCCACCCAAAGAGAAACCCGGAGACAACAAAAATGAGAACCCAGAAGAGAACCATATTCCAAGTTCCCCCTCGCGCTGGCCTGACTCCCAACTCCTTCATTTCATCCAACCCAGAAAAAATAACAGTTGCAAAGCTTATCATGTGCTTCCTTGATCCTTTCCCGTCCTCCCATTAGGCCATACCCAGCCCATCCGTTATGAGTGTGATAACGCGCAACAGCCATCCATGAGAACAACAGTCACTCACTTCGATAGAAGCAGCAGTGACGCACACCTTGAAAGCTGTACATTGTGCGACCCAGTAAAGAAGATCGGAGCGCTTCCTTCACCCTCGCCACTTCACACAATGTTGTACACTCTCTTCGCAATCATGTAGCACGCCAGACCAAAGCACAGCAGCCCTGCCGTTATCCACGCAAACCATGCCAGATCGCCTTCGTACTCTTGGCCAGGCACCCAGACGTTCATGCCCCAGAGACCGGTGATGATGTTCATAGGCAGGACAATCGTGCCAAGGACGGTGAGTTTGCCGAGGACATCGGCTGTTTGCTCCTGTCGCTCGTTCATACGGATGTTGATCTGGGCGAGGTAGTTGCCGTGAGAGCGGGCTAGGATTCTAAGAGGCGTAAGTCAGAACCCGATTATATTGAAAGGGAACTTCCTTGTGTATTTTTTTGGGGGAAAGAAGAAAAGGAGCAGAAAAGGGGAAAATGTGTGAAAGGGAACCTACTTTTCGTAGTGGCCAAGATTAGACGTCATGGTCACAATATGATCTTGAATATCGCCAAGATAAAGGCCAATTTCTGATCGTGGCGCCACCTGCCACCGCTCGTTGCATCGCTTGGAGAACCCCTTAATGACGTCGGCCTTGTTCCCAAGGAGCCGGTACAGACTCATGACTCGCTTCCGACAGTCCCCCACTCGTCGCAGCATGTCGCCCGAGTCAAAAAACGAGGAGCTATCGTCGCGGAGGTGCGCTGTCTTTGCGTCCTTTTCCGGCATGTGCATCCGCAGAATAGCGTCGTCAATCTCGTCCACTTCGTCTTCGATGTTCTGAATCAGGGGCTGGAAGACGTCTGTGATGTCATCGATGATGGCATAGGAGATCCAGTCCGAGGAGAGGATCAGGTAGTCTCTCAGCTGGCGGATGCGTCTGCGGACGTTGGCAGGATGGGGTGTCATAGAGAAGTGGAAGCTGAGGACGCCTTCGCGGAAGACGACCACGTACATGTTGACGGGCTCGAGGTAGTTGTCGCTGTTGATGTCTTGGTCGAAAGTGCGATAGTTGACAAAGTAGTAGTGGCGGAATAATTCCACCTTTTCGCGTGCTTCTTGCAGCATGATATCCTCGGCTGTCAGGGGATGAATGCCAAAGGCTTTGGCTATCACTTTCATCTCTGCCTCCGTCGGGGAGAAGACGTCAAGCCACCACACAGGACGGTCGCCGTATCGGACTGATTTTGTTGGTTTTGCTGATGTAGATGGGGTTGACGCTTTCCCTGTGGCTTCTGCGGGATCCGCAAAAGTGTAGGCAGGGGCAGCAGGATTATCGCTGCCCCCAGGAGATTTGACACCACCAGTGGAACTGACACGCCGGGACGGAAATGCCGGGTCCTTGCGCGGTGAGGTGGTGTCTCCCTGTCGCGAGGAGGAGCCAGCAACGGATGGCTGCCGCGTGGAAACCTTGGAGATGCTGTCCAGCCCTAAGAGGGATGGCTGTAGCTTTGTCGCGACCGAAACCGTATCCTCGTCCTCATCACTGCTCTCGTCGTCGGAGAGTACACGCGGATCAGGAATAAAGAGTTCCCTGAAGTCGCCTCCAGGTTGGATGAGCTCGGATATGCTCTGGCTGTGAATGGTACTTTGGCACTCTTCATTGAAATAGGTGAAGCGATAGGGAGCTTCTTCGTCGGTTTGGAACCAGCCCTTCCGTACAGGTCGAAGGCGGCCGTTGATCAGTTGCGGTTCCGTGATTCTTTTCACGCGGCGGCGCTCTTCACTACGGTCCTCCTTTTCATAAGTCCTCCATTCTTCCAAGACTGACAGATCGGGCCATTGGCTGCGCCGGCGACGACTACGTGCCGGGTAAGTCTGTGGATCATGCATCCGTGTGTCGTCGTCATCGTCGCCATCGTTATCGCCGAGATCAGACACGGGAAAGCAAATATTTTCCGATAGGCCAGCTGCCGGCCTCCGTATCGAGTCCTGCCGATGATCGTGATCTCGGACTTCGTCGTCCCCCGTCTCCGACAGGGACGTATGGTCCTGGTCCTTGCTGCGCCGAGGGCTGCCACTGCGCAGTGACATGTCATCGCGAATCATGACATCGACAAAGGCCATATCTGGACCTCCATCCAGGGGTCCAAATGTGGGTGAAGCGGGGACCGAGGGAGGATTATTCACATCATAGGTGCCTTGAGAGGGAACAAGGGGCCTCGATGACCTGCTGGATCTTCGACTTCGATTGCGGCCGACTCTAACGTCACTAGCACCGTAGCTCGAGGGACCTGGGGGGGAATGTCGCCTGCCGGATCCCGATAAGAGCGGTATAGTCTCATCCCACGGGTTGCGGCTGTTCTCAGGGCTTTCTATACTGCTAGAGGTATGCATTGCTCGCAGGCGGCTACCCCCTGGCGTCGTGGGATAGGCGGTGTGGAAGGGGCTCGACGTCGCGATGACAGAAGATCGTCGTCGTATGCGCGTGGGTTTTTGTTGTTCGCTGGTAATAGAGAAAGGAGACACCGAGAGTTAGTATTTCATGCTTTAAGAGGTAAATGCGTCGGGAGAGATGGGAGCAGGCTCAGCAAACTGGGCGGAGCGACATACCGATGGTCCAGCAGCGCTTCGCTATCGAGGCTATCGTCGCTGCGACTTGCGCGCGGCAGCTGATACACCATACCTGAAGCTGACGGGCCTGGAGATTCATCTTGGCTGTCATCGGCCAGAGCAGCAAAGCTCTTGCGCCTCGACCGCTTCTTCTTGCCGCCTCGATGACCCTTGCGTTTTCGCGGCTGGGCACGAAACTTATGGTCTTGTGAGGATGGGTCTATCGATGCAGCAGGAGCCGGCGTGACGTCTTTGGGATCCATGATCGCCCTGGACAGAGCACCGCTCAAGGACCCCGACTGGGCAATGGGCTTAGAGGATGAAGGCATCGGGGGCTTGGAATCGCGCATTGGTCAGCGTCAGCATCGCCGGGCCAGGATCACCAGGCCCTGAGTATTGTTGCACGGCTGCCCAGTTGCACAGTTGCACAGCGTGGAGATGGTTGTGCCGCTTGTGGGACAGCATGGAAGTGTAAGAGGTCGATGATGCTGAGGGTTCCAGGTTGCGGGAGGCGGGCCGAAGAGAATTCTATTAAACATTCCTCAAGCCCTCGTGGCTTGAGCCTTGGTGATGTTAGGTGGCCGCGGGGATCCGCCGTAGCTTAGTGGGCGAATCAGAAACCACGAAACTTGCCTATACATATAAGTACCTGTACGATGTACCCAACCTAGGAGGCACCTCTGCAGTGTGCACACGCGGATATCATATGCTCTCCCTTTCGCAAAGGTAGCACGAAGAATTAGTACCACTCCGCGCTCGCCCCGTGCATGCGTCATGCCCCTTCCAGACCGTCGGTATTGGTGTCGCATCCAGCTGCATATCTTGAGTCTTGAGTCTTGACTCAATGACGTGACCGATGCACATGATGGTGGTGGCCGAATGAGTACCTCTGTGTACCTTCCGAGTTGACCTCTTCAAAGGAAATTTCAGTGCTCATTGTGAGGCAGCAGGCCTGTAGGCCGTGGAGCTCCTGGCTTATAAGTTATTATTACATATTAAGCCTCTCTCATGAGTCATTGGCCAGCAACTTTACTCTCATCGGTCAAAAAAATCTGAACAAGGCACTGCGAGAAGAGCCCGCGGAGAGGAAATTTCCTCGTCTGTAAACTCTCACTCAACCATCAATATCATTAGCATCTCTGTTGAAGGAAAAATGCAGTGGCGCGAAGCTGTGGCAGTGCGCGCCAAAAATAGGCAAAACTGTGAGAAGGACCGATAATGTGCGATAAGGATCTGACCAATGACAGGGACAGAAAGTTGGAAAGACTCCACACCATACCCTCATAAACAACTGGTAAGATGGAGCAAAAATATCGCAGGGTATTTATTTTCACTACGCCAATTCACCGATGCAGAACGGGGTTTTTGTCCAAATGCGTGTTTGGGCGGTGTGAGCCGCATGTGGGCCTGCCGGGGGCTGGGGAAGGTCTGATTGCGAGAGTCGTGGTGGCTCGTCGCAGGACCAG
>SRPP01000371.1:0-24472 GCA_018360055.1 Claviceps monticola
TACAAAGCGAGATAGGATCGGCTACAGCATGATTGGCTGCGGTACAGACGCTAGCAGGGTATCAGAAACGCACTATATTGTTTTAGGCAACTAGGGTGGTGATTAGGCAGTTATTGAGGTGCTCATTAAGGTCTCCCGGGGAGAACGGGGGCGCAAGGTGTACATACGTATACATATACTCAAGGCTACATAGTCTGATGTACACCTTGATTACGTAGCAGATCTGTCTACTTCAGTGGCATGTATGTATGGCGAGGAGTGTAGTGCACCTACACCTGAGCCCGTGTACACCTAGTTCAGGAGTACTTGAATATGCGTACACGCGCCCCCGAGTATACCATTCCCTGCGGTGCCCCACGGAGCCTGCCCGAAAGGATTTCTTCACGAATCCCAATCCCTCTCTCTCGGCCACGAACCTTACCGGATAACTCTCCGTCCAGGACCCCCTTCCGTCTTCCGTCTGCCGTTTGCCGTCTGCACGTCTGGGGGAAACACGATCCGCCTCCCCGGGGACCCGGACCTGGGAGCTGACTACAGCCTACAGGGCACGTCTCCGACCCCTCCGGCCAACCCAGTCTTTGGCCCACAGACGAAGCCATCGCCAACGTTGACGACCTTTTGGGGAACAGCGTACCCTACATACACTGTATGCGCACTGTGCGACGTCAAACCCTTCCCTCAAGGAAGATGTCCCATGCAAAAAACAGGCCCCTCGCAAGCTTCGAAACGTGGATGTGTATTTATGCCGTAAAGCGTCGCGGGGCGTTCGCCGTTGGTCTCATATAGCTCACAACAATATCCACGCTGGCTGCTGTAGCCGTGGCCCTGAAGATACCACCGACGTGAAAGAAGTCATGTATGTATGTATGTATGTATGTATGTATGTATGTACATTCATACCTACGAATATAGGTACATGTAGATACCCCCCTCCGTCCCGATCCCCTGGTCCTGAAGGGAATCCCCCCCGTCCGGAGCATCGGGTTTGATCCTTCCCCCGCATCGACTGTCCATGCTTGTGAGCGACAAATGGTCTGCCAGTGTACATATGCCCTCACGTCCATGTCCTATACATTCCGTGTGCCATGTATACATCGGTATCGTGGACCCTGCAAAAAACGCACACGCGTACTCTCGTCGGTGTTTGGAGCGAAAGTTTGTATAACGGGGAACATGCTGCAAATATCGTTTATGCCATGCACCAGGGCCATGTATCTACTAGTACTAATCATGGAGACAGGAATACTGGGAGGGAAAGGAAGCCATTCAGGTGGCATGTCTGTCTCTACCCCTTCACCTCCCTTGATGTTTAGTGATGCCAAACAAGAAGTCCCCGTGATTTGCTTCTTCTTTTCGAAACACCCACCCGAATGTTGCGTGTTGGTCTTTCATGCATAATCTGCCCCAAGTTAATTCCCCGCCAGGATGAAAAGAATGAAAGATAAGCAAATTAGAAGGGAACGGGGGATTTGGAGTGGTTTGAAGAGAAAGGACTGTATGTGTGCGTGAAGAGTGTATGTACAGACTCCAGAGCATGAGGTCTAGCAGGAATTCACACTCACAGATCAAGCTTAGTAGGTACGTCCTTCTGGGCGATGACATTGGGCAAAAGGATCCAGTCTGGGAAGCATTCAATTTTGACTTGCTCCAACGAGTCAGGACTCGTGAATGCTAAATTCGATGTTGTATTCGTCCGAGCATACGAAAGGTAAACCCAGAGTGTGGGAGGTCTTGGGAAGTTGGGATTCGGGCACGACATCCTGTCCCAGTTGGGCGCCACATTTGGGGAAAATGCTTGCTGACGTGGTATATACTTGCTCGTTGTAGTCAAATCACTGACTCCTGAGTGAGGACAACCACGGATCGTGACGACCTGCAGCGACTGACTGCCGTGAATTAGTACGCCGATCTGGTATGACGGCCAACCGAGCACCAGAGTTGCCTAGTATCCCTCTCTCCTCACATCCGACTGGTTCGCTATGTATAATGTGCATAGCTCATGAACTGTGTCCGGCCACTGAAAATTTGTTTATAGCCATTCTGGCCAAAATTAACTTTAAATTTTATAGCTATGGAGTTTGAGCTTCAATATGGGCATTTTTACCTTGACTTTGAATACGAAAATCTTGGTACGATCATTTCCAATATGAATTATGGACAGCTGTAGAGAGAGCATGGCCAAATTCCCCCTGTCGTTACGTCTTATACATATGCTTCAACACGAGTGTCGCTGAAGCCTGAACATCCCATCAATCGTCATTTTATTCACATTTATTGGCTTGGCTGAGTCGATGCTTTAATTTAAATCTCGTTTCGCAAAGCTTGATTCATTGAGGTGTGTAGGCAATCCGAAACATTCTGGACGCCC
This sequence comes from Claviceps monticola, assembly GCA_018360055.1. Taxonomy (NCBI): domain Eukaryota; kingdom Fungi; phylum Ascomycota; class Sordariomycetes; order Hypocreales; family Clavicipitaceae; genus Claviceps; species Claviceps monticola. The sequence continues at coordinate 2,369 of SRPP01000371.1, forward strand.
CTCCCCCGTTTTCGTATTTCTTGGATATGGAACACCATTAGTGCTCGGCTGACCAGGATCCCCATTTTCATTCCAATCCCCTCCATCGCATTGGGGGTCTTTCTTATTCTTTTTTCTTGTTCGGGCACGTATTTTCTTTGGTCTTTTCGTGATGTTGAATACTATCACGTATTTCGGCTCCTCTTGTTTGGGCACAGGTTGTCATTGGACTCTTCATATGTCATTTTCAATTCTGTTGTCACGTTGAAGCCATTCACACCGGTCCTCACACCTTCTGTCCTTTCTTCAACATATCCGACATTTTGGGCGGTAGAACGAGCAAAGACCTGTCATTTCGCTTGTAAAACTCGCATAGAAACGCAGCTGTCTGTTCTGGGCTATCTTCGTGTAAGAAATGGCCAGCGTCTGCGAGTACCTGCAATGTGTATTTGCCTGTTTGCAAACAGGCGTTAGTGTCTGTTGAAGGCCTTGTCGCGAGCTTTTTTTGGTATTTTTGCTCCTTTTTGATCATGCTTCTCAGTTCAGTTCTCTCTTACCTTGCATTTGACCAATAGTCAGCTCAGTATCCAGGCGGTCGGTTCCCGCCAGTAACAAGAGCTTTCCTCCCTTTGCCGATAGAAACTTCTTGCTCAAACCCACAAACCAGCCTTCCCAGAAGGCTTGCGTCGCAGCTAAGTTGGTTCGCCATCTCCACGGCCGAGCAGGATCAATGGTCTCGTCCCGCCTCAACAGCGCGGGCACGGATGCGCGAGCAGACACAACATTCCGTATTGTACGTGATCGCACATGCCACTCAACAGCGGTCTCGACGCTAGAGAATCCACCAGGCCGCTTAGAGAGGTACGCCTGCATGCTCTTCAGAGCTTCTATTGCGGAGCCTTCTACAGCATCCAAGACGGCATAGCCCAGGAGCGTGTTACCCAAGGTGCCTCTATGAGCCAGGTCCGTAACGACAGCGCCGCCTAATGAGTGGCCGACCAATACGATAGGTGGCATCTGTGGCCAACCCATGTGCTTTTGGGTCGAGAGAATCACGTGGTGCAAATCTCCGGACAATGTAGCCAGGCGTATATCTAGCTCTTTGCCTTCGGGGGAAACGGTAGATCCATGGTCGCGACAGTCCACAGCAAGGATGCCCGCCGACGGGAGCCAATTCCGAATCTCGGAACTAACAACCGCAAATGATAGTCCGGACGAGCCAGCTCCGTGGTGCGCGACGAACAGGGGCCCCTTTCCGACGGGGGATGTCAAGTACACATGAAACTTGAGCCCCGGTAACTTGTTGGACTCTACATAGAGCTCTCTCTCAAAGTAGGTTGTCCAAGGGATCGGCTCCAGAGTTTTATTCCGATAAACCCTGCTCGAAGGATCAGTGGCTGTTTTGCTGGAGGCAGTATAGGGCAAGGCGAGACAAGGGCGAGAGAGAGAGGGGGGGGGGAGGGAGAGAGACAGAGACAGAGACAGCGGGTGAACCATGTATGCACCTTGAAGAGGCGAGCCATAATCATAAATCGCGAAAAGAAGATAACACAAATAAATGGATGAAACAGAATGATAAGAATGAATGCTATCCGGGTTCCAGTACTGACCCTTGGGGGCGAGCAAATAAACTCTGGCTCGGTTTCGGAATAACTGTACTGGTCGACGAAACGGACGATGTCGAAGAAGAGTCATCATCGCCTTTCTCAGAGCTATTGAGCACTATGTCGCTAGTTTCTCCATCGTTCTCCTCTTCATCCAGTTCCATAAACGGCTCCGCCGATATCAGTTCGACCTTTGACTTGGCCCATGCCCGCTGTAGATGGCTCATTCTGAATAGGTACTCGCTCTTCTACACAGTCATTTGACGGGCGTCTCTCTTTGAGCGTATGAGCGGGACTATGTCCGTAAACGGAAGGGCGGTGACAGATCGCAAAGGAATGGTGAAGCGACGTGGTTGGGGTGTTGGTGGGAAGTTGAAGGGGTCACGCACAACCCAATCCAATATCAAGAGGTCCGGAGGATGCACATCCATGTGGTTTGGACCATGCCACCGCAAGAGGGAAAAAAAGACGCCGAGGATTCTCCCTCTTCTAGTTTCGAGGACTCGGCGGGCCGTTGGAATGACGACTCACGAGGGATCAGTGAGAGAGCCCGATGGCCAAGTTGGACGGCGATTTCGATATCAGAAGCCATCGCAAAATGCAAGCGGGGCATGAGGGATACTGTGCGTACTAGCATCTTTACTGTGCTGCGTAGAACCGTGGTTGTGGGGTGCGAGGGTGTTGTTGCAGAAGTAGCTTCGCACTGTAGGCAGACTGTCTTACCCTATAACAATACGCAGCGATCTTAGCCGCCTCGAGATTCCTCAAAACTTTCGCAGATGGGGAGGAATACATACAGCCAATGGAGAACTTTCACATACTACGGAATACAAATAATGTGCACACATCCATCTGGTACAAGTGATGGGCCTTCCGAAAGGCAATGCTTCTGCTCACCTTGTCCTAACCTCAATATCGGCTCAGTTGACCCTGGGGCACTGGCTTAATACATGCAATTCAGAAGATCCCTCGTTGTTCCATATTTTTCCACACCGGGAAAGACCGCCCACGAATTCCTCGAACACTGCTCAAGGCCAAGCCTACCATTGCGCGGCCTTCACATGTCACTCGAGAGTCGGGCTATATTGCCAAACTAGGCCAGGAATATGAAACAAAAAGCAAGCAAAGAGACAAATAAGAAAAGCGTAAAAATGAAAGAGATGATCCAAAAAGCAACAAAAGAAACAACAAAACAAAATGTGAAATGACAGATGCAAAGCCATCCCACTGCATCGGAGACTGACCCATCAACCGCCCGTGGTCTATTGTCGTGTATGTACTCTGCATATTGGTGAGGAGAAATACCAATGCCTGGGACAGCTAGCGCAGCCCAACGTCTAGGTACATATGATGAGAAGGACTTAGAACGGGGAGCAGAAGAAGAGGAGACAAACAAAGGAAAAAGAAGCAGCGGAAGAGGGGGAATGGGGGGCCCCAGGAGATCCCGGTCATAATGTGATGACCATGACGATAAGAAGCGAATGCCGACGTGTCCTGCCTGCAGTACATACCGAGTTACCCGTAAAACCAACCGGCATGACGAACCTGGAATCGCCCAAGAAAGAAGTCAATGGATCCATGCTTCGTGAGCACCAGGTACACCGTGGATGGAGAAGGGAAGCCCAAGTTTGTTGGGTCGTCAGTACTCAGTTTGTTCTTTTTGCGTGGGGACCGGTCTGGTTGGTAGATGTTGATCCCCAAAGGTACATGAGATGGGCAAGGATTGACGTCGTAACGTGGAAACCTGCCCAGGTATGTACATATGTATCTAGGTACCATGCGGGTAGGGCACCTAGGTAATATCAGGTCTGCTTCTATCGTACGTGCCCCGATCAAAGCGTTGTCTGTCTGGGATGTAATCTTGCATTTGTGCTGCCCAAGCGCTCGATTTCGGTGCGACGTGCGTCGAGACTAGTTGGACACGAGAGAATTTACCAACGCTCAAAGCCTTCCGGACTTGGAGGTTGGCACGAAAAAGTCGAGGCACCGATGTACTCCGTAGCTTTCCCCTTAGTCTGACGACCTCGCTCTGATGATACCTGATTCTGACGAGGCAGTGAGGTCATTTTACGACGACTCTCAGCAATATACACACAGAAGTGCTATGATGCCATGCCGATCTTGGCATTTCTTTCAAAAATTGGGACCACTGAGAATCGTAACGGGATGATGTCTATTTTGAAAAATGGAGGAGCGCGCGAAAGACTCAGGAGACGACCCATGATTGAAAACTTGTCCAGGCCCAGCTTTCTTCTTGTGAGAGATCGTCCACAGGCGTAGCAACACTACCGGCATGGCCGAGGATGGCACATGAGACATTGACTCGCTCAAACAGGCCATAGATGATCAATTCAGATACATCACGTATGAAGAAGTATGTACTCAGTAAAAGAACAAGGAGAAAATAACCGCATGGCTCCAATGTAGTTTATCAAAGCCCATCTCCGTCTCAGCCGGGCGGCCCGGGCCCCAAGTTGTAGGTACCGCAAGGGCCTGTTGCGTGGCTGAATGCAGAAGCTTAAGCTCGAAGCCAGACGGTCGGGTCCGTGGGACTGCATCACAAGAGTGCTATGCAAGGCTGGCTGCGAGTGCAGATGAGGTTATAGTGGCGACATGTGCCACAGTTGTCCAGATTTGTGGTTTGTGCTCTATGGCACTATGGCAGAGACGATGGTGCCATCGACTCCGAGCAGAGCATGAGAGCGAGGCTTTCTTCCAAGATGGAAAAATCATGACTTGGACGAGCTGAGAAGCCGAGAAGCTTCTTACATTCGATAGGCTCATGAAAGCCGGATATTTTGGTATTGGGTATAAGTCAACGGTCTGTCAGACGGCGTGCGTGGCTCTCAGCGTCTGTTTTGTCAAATACATGGATGCGATGCCTTGACGACTCAGTTCATCAGTTTGAGCTAAGGAGGATTTCATGCGGCAAACCAGTCGATCCCAATGTCTCCTGAGAACTAATTGCAAGTTGATTGAAGTTGAAGGTTGCCGTTGCTGATGTGAGCATAGCTCCTTCGTTGCTAAAACTCCAGATAGGTATACATTGTTGTATTCCAATGTGTACAAGAGGACAATCCATGGGCCGACCATGTTTGGGACCATCCATTGAGCACCACACACCCGTCGGCTAGGCAGGAGATGGGTGGGTGGAGGATGAAGTGGTGTTGTTGAGGCGGGCCGAATTCACCGGGCTCATCTGTGGATTCTTGACTCCAGGTGAAGGAGATCGAGGACATCGGAGAGAATGATGGCGGCGCTGACGGATACGGTGCATTCGGCTTCCGGAGAGATATGAAGCGCGCGCGCGGACCAGGGAGTGTCCGTCCATGGACCATGGACCATGCATGGAGGCTGGAGCCAAGCATAATAAGCCAAAGGAAAGACAAGCAAGCAATTCGTCACAGTGGAGTGTCCAATGAAGTGGACCACGTAGCATGCAAGCCGCCGGAAAGGTCGTTGTCGAATTCCACCTCGCGATGACAATGTACCTACGTGCGATGAGGTGCTTCTCTCTGTAGGTCTAGATGGCCAATTGAGGCAAGTTTTGCGGGCGAGGCCTTTGGAGGGCGGAGCACACTATTCTCTTCGATGATTGTCGCGTCGGAAGAAGGGTACACGGAACGCAGTTGACAAAAGACCCTAATTCAGACTCATATCGCGTGAAGTCGTCATTATTCGCATCGCAATGCCACATACTGCTCTTCATCTTCACCCTCTTTTGCACCTCTCCATGCATTGATGAGCTGATGCGTCCATAAAGCGCAGTCAATAGGCTGCTGATTGGACATGGGCGACGTCGTGCGTATCAAGCTTTGAAATTGCAATTTAATGCACGACATCAGGTTGATTCATAGCCGATAACGCTGATAATGCTGCTGCTTGATGGCTCGGCCCGTACATTATACATACCCCTTTGGTCCTTGGAAAGTTCCTTTATATCGGCCTTTGTGCCATCGCGAATCCACTGCATGATGCATCTGTTTGAAGAGTTGGTCGACTGCGAGTAGTCATATTGTAGTTTGGGTACACGACAATGTAGTTTGGGTATACCGATACATATCTATCTTTTCGGCAGATGCATCCACACTCCAAGTCTCCTTGCACAGCATGAACAGGGATGCGAGATTATGTTGCACCGCATCGTAGCCGAGTGATTTGAAAGCGATGCAGTAGGCACTCCGTATGTAGGCACTTGGGTTAAATCTCTATTTCTTACTAGCCACTGACAAGCATTGAATCGGAAATTTTCCCGCTCGGAGTCGTTGATGGAATAGTCCACCTGCTTTTCTGGTGATAAGCTTCCCCGGTAGTTCTGAGCAGTGTTGGGCATGTAGGTACTATCGTACTAGTAACAACTAGCTAGTGTGCAGGGCCGAAGCCGAGCACTAGGCGTAGGTAGAAGAGGAGCGCGAAAGCCTTCTGGTCGGAGAATAAAATGATGACTCCCGTTAGACCGATGCCATTGCACCTACAGATAAGGCAATACGAACCTAGGCATGGGAAGCATGCCCTGGCCTCCCCTGCCCGTGGGATTTTCCTCAACTCACTCTCACCGCCCAATGAGCTCTGAAAGACTTCCAGCCAAATATTCGGATGCAGAAGATGACCCCCAAATGAGCTGCAGCATAATGCAAAGGCACGATGATGATCACTTAGCATCATAAGGGGTAGGGTATGTCCGGTTGTTCAGATGCTCTGGACCCCAATAAGCCCCAATGAGCAAGCAAAGTTGTAGAGTTGACCTTATGTTACTGACTCTGTCCAGCAGCGCAGGCGGAAGTGGACGTTGTAGGCACACGTTCGTAAATGGGCGTTTGCAACGTACTTACACTTGCATGCATATATGCATGCGTTTCTATTTGATGCGACTTGCTTGCCTAGACGGCCCCATTCTCTCCTCAAAGATGCGTTCGCATACCTCCTACCTACATACGTTTGAAAGGCCGGTTTCTGGGGACTCGCGGGGTGGATCAAGCTGTTGTATTCCGTAAGCGTTATTTCTTAGTCCTGTTGTTCTTGGAAGCAACGTTCAAGTCGTATTTCTGGACGTTGCTATGCGCAATACGGAAATAAACACTTGTGACTGCGCGGCTATTCAACATGATGATTTGCCCATCTACAGCTGAACAGGCCAAAGATAAGGTACGGACTTGACCAAACTGGGCAGATGCAACAGGCAACAGGCAGAACTCGCCCGCATACCAGCTTGCCTAGACAATAACAGGCCAGGGATGCACAGGATGGAGCCGACGAGTGGCGGAACGCAACTGCATCGAGTCTAAAAGGTGTACTCCGTACCTAGCGCAGCGTATTCCATCTCCGTACTCCGTACTCCGTAGTAGGGTAAACCTATCTTGTCAGCTCCGGAAAGAGCAACAAGTGCAACGTGCAGTCGCATCGAAGCAACGGCCCCTTGCCAACGTCAGAAAAGCGGTTACTGTTCGGTGTCAGCCAGGACTCAGGAAAAGGCCATTTTGGAGACGGGCGGTCATCCATCCGGGCGCAAAGCCTTCGGGTCATATCGAAGCCGAAGTTTGATGCACCGCACTTGAAGCAAGCATAGCCTCCGCCCATGTTGTCTGTGTCGAGGGCCTGATGCAAAAGCGAACGAAGCATGAGCAGAAGCTCTGTCGAACGTGTGTGGCTTCAAGCTTGAAAGTTGGCGTTGCTTTGGGTTGCTGACTTGTGCATTGCGGAGTGGAGGAGCCTCGAGGGCAGAGCAGAAGCACTGGGCAGCATGCGGTCTGAGAGCGGCCGGATGGGGAAGTGCGGGTCCCTTGCGCCTTCCTGTTCCTTTTTCAGTTGTCCAAGTCTGGCGTCGGTGGCCTCCACTCTCTGCAAGCACAACCCGGCCAGGCCGGATGCCCAAACCTTCGGCCCATTTCCGCACATGGCCCGGACGAGATTTGTCTACAAGTGTCAATCCGTAGCTACCGATCTTGTACTTTTGTGCGTCTTTTTCCTGCCAAAATGCTCATGGCTTTGTGTGTATCACCAGACAGGGAGGGCCGGCAGGGTTTCGTTGACTAAATTGTGATTGGGCCTCGGCACCATCCCGACGCGGCTGAGTCCTAGTCGAGAATGTGCAAACCGCGATACATATGCACGATGAACGTGCCTCGCCTGCGGCTGCAGACTCCAGACTCCAGACTCCAGAATTCATGGCGAGTACATACATCTCGGCCGAAGGGGGGAGCACCCATGCGTGGAGCGAAATCCCGAAGCACCCTTCACTCGACTTGACTACGGCCATCTGCTCTGGTCGAGCGTCAGTTCCCCGAACGTCCGGGGTCGGTTTAGGCTAGTAAGATCTTTGCTAACGAAAATCAAGATGCACGTGCACGCAGACAAAGAAAGTAGGTTTGTAAATATGTAGACGAAGGAGACTCAAAGTGAGCCAAGTGGGATTTGACAAAGCGTCACCATCATGAGCAAGCCTCTGTATTTCGCGACTATTGGCGATAACCCTCAAAATGGAAGGAGAGACTATTAACAATTGTACAAATAATACAGCCGCTGGTAGGATTTCTGTATGAAGTTGCATTCATACCAAAGGTCTCAGGTACCCAAACATCCACATGTCGATTCATAAGTATGGATTCTGCTAGAGCCGTAGATCTATCATGGCGAGCTCGTTGCACTTGCTCCTGGATGCTCCCGCCCTTCGTTTGCGTGAATTGGCTCTACTCCGTAAAGTCATTGAATTGTCTTGTGCACACGTTTCGAATCCGCCCTGACAGGTTGCCTGCATCATCGTCGTCTTGATGTCAAGTTGTCAACAAAGCCGCCTGCCGGAGGGACCTGCGTCATAAGCGTCGCGTCAGGCAAGGCCATCGGCGGACTCGGTGCTACTTTGTTTATTAGAGGGATGCCCATGATGCATGGATGTACATACTCGTGATGTGTACTCATGCAAGTTGCAACCCACACTCATCGAGCTGGTCATGCCAGGTACGACCGGTCGGGCACCGAATCAACCGCGCGTTCCTTCCCGAGTTTCCAGAGGCAGAGAGGCAAAAGAACGCAACAGAGACACTCGTCTTCATTCTCTCCTTCACAGTGCTGAGTGATTTCGCCAAACCATAACGAATACATAGGAGGTCTGTCCTTTGCCAACTACGTAACACGATACCACCCTCTCGCATTCCCGCCCAAGTTGCTGGTCACGGCTCGGACAGAGCCGAACAACTTCGAGCTTAGATTGGCAATTGTCAGCAACGCCTGATGTAGGTTTGGGACATTGAAAAGCTTGTATCGCATGGCAAACGCCGTGTACGATATCGGGGGCTCGCGGGCATCAGGTGAGGGCTCGTCAGTAATACAGTGATCCAGTGATCCAGTGATCCAGTGATCTAGTGATCTGCGTACGGTACGGAGCAGACGGAGCACCGCAAGAGATGACAAGGTGAGCCAGGATAGAGCGACGGCACTCATGATTAGTCGTGGCAGCTAAGTTCGCACTTGGCAAATCCGGTTCCCTGTTCCCTGCCCTTCGCGGTAAAAAAAAATCGATTCGGCCAGGAATAAGTCGTTGCACCGAGCCCTTCGATGCCACCCCAGGCAGGGCTGGGCCTTCTGGGACCACACGGTGCAAGCCTCACGGTAACTCATGGCGTGGCGTCAAACCGTCCGCTGTCCGCCATGCGACGCGACTGCAGGCGCTAGGCATGTGAGCCCGGTTTCTAGCACAATCTCGAAGCTTGCGACTGGAAACGTCTGTGGGCGTTGGAAGTACAAGCGACAGCAAAGATTGACAGATCTTCAAGTATGTCTCGCGACGATATCATACGTACATTGGGGCACGACACTTCAAGAAGCTACCCTGTCTGCTAGCATCATGACCTACGGAGTAATTAGCCATGGAGCGACAGGAGTCCGGGCGATCAAACATATAATCGCAAAACGCTACACCTCATAGGGCTAGGAGTTGTGATGATTGAGTACAAAAAGCTGGGCAGTATGTACATACCTACCACTGTCTAGGTATGTACTCGGTACGGTATATGTGGACGGATGACAAGGGCCCCAGGCTGCTTCCGAGGCGCCATGCTTGGACTCCCGCTTCAAGTCCCCACTCATGCCACGCCTTGGTATCGGCGCTCTGGCACCTGGATTGAGCTCCATTTCGAAAAAGGGTTTGCTCGGGTTTGCCCAAGATCTCAGTAGCCAACAAATGGGACGCGGAGACGATGAACTCCAAGGAGGATAACTCCTACTCAACCGCAGCCTTTGCCCGCTCCAGTACAGAGTATGATTTGATGGATGGCACCGTCGCTTCGCAAGCTGAGGCCGAGGGACGTCGCCGTTTCCTGCACATTTGTCTGTCCAAAGGGAGTGTCATCTACATGTTCCAGTTATGGATGGCGAATGGGTGCCTGATGGAGCCAAGCGGGTCGGGGAGAAGCTTTCATGTCCTGCCTCGGAGCCTCAGAGAAAGGTTGGATCCGAAGCTACGAGTGCGGCCAAGGTACAAGCTGACATCGAGCATTCTGCCGCTGCCAGATGCGACGGTTTGGTGAATGATGATGAGTTTCTTGTCATGGTTCATCCAGCCCCCAAAACACTTGCCTACGTGACAGCCCTAGACGACTTGGCTAAGTGGTCCATGGAAACGTGTGCTCGAAACCGGCATCCCCCACTCACGGCAATGTCAGGGGTGTAATTAAGTATGAGGAGGAGTGGGTGTCGAGATTAGAATTTGCCCACCAACGACTGGACAGGATATACAATGTGTCAAACTTTTCTGTGAAGCAAGCACTTGCACAGGTTACGCCGCAGCATAATGGCGGCACCCATGTTCAGCGCCGCTCATGCAACCACCACTTGCCTCGTCACGAATCCTCACGAACTACTAGGGGATGAGCAATGGAGTGTCCTTAGTTACATATTACTATTATGGATACAGAGTACAATTCAAGTTGTGTCAACAGGGTCCACCAAAGATGGTGTGAAGGGACTCGTCGGTCCCCACCGCCAGCTCCCATCCACCAGCTTGAAGCACGTTATACGGACGTTCCATGATCATAGCGGCTCCAACAATCGGGATAGGGATGCAGAATAAACTTGCATGAGCAATACAAGCTTGTAGACGCCAACCTCAGCGGCCAACTTGACTCTGAATTGACTCTTATCGCTGGTCACATGGCTGGTGTCGTCTGTGTTCTATTATTTCACATGAGGGAAAGAAGGAGCCAAGTTGTTGCTTCGAATTTATTGAAAAGAGAAAGAAAAAGAGACGAAAAAGAAATGTCTCGTCCCCGCCCGCCAACTGCCATCTTAGAATGAATATTTGCCGCCGCCACCCGCAAGCTTTAGCCCGGTAAATGTATCATGTGACCGCCTTGCGCTGAATACTGGAGTTGACAGGCATCGAATTCACCTCCAGCTAGTCCTATCTTCTTAGCCTTGTCATTCACTTTTTATATCTCGCTGTTCCAGTATCTACTATCTAGTCGTTGTCTGCTGTCGGGTTTGAAACATCTGGCAAGGTTTCAACTCGTCGGATTTTCCCCCTCACCATTCTTCCTCAGACAAGGCCCAGTTCATTTGTCTTTGACTACTGCCGGTACCGAACCTGTTCCTTTTCTCGCCTTAACATCCAACTCCGTCAAAGTTGCTTGCCGTTGCCTTGCCACATTAGAAGCTCACGCCACGTCCCGCTCCAGTCCACCTGCAGAGAAGGGGGGAATAAGCTGCTGGAAGACGTCCAATGAGAGACGTATACTGGCAGAACCCTTTCCTATTTCATACTGTGCACCACTTGACTGGCCTTTCGTCTCTTTGCAACCCATTCAGCTCGTCCTGCCTGCTACTTTAAGGTTCCTGCGCCGGTCACCTACCTTTTTTTCTTACCTTGGATGAGTCTGAGGTGTACAGCATCAAACTTGCATCGACGGCACCCGGTTGGAAAATTGTGCGATAAGACTTGCTTGGAGGAGCCACGGTCTGGAGTGTCTAACCACACCCTTCTCGAACTACTGCGAGGGCGCGATTATTGAGTATTGAACACTCATTCTGCATTGCCCGTTTCTTTCTTTACTATTTCTTCCTTCGGTTCTATCGGAATATAGAGCCAAACAACTTCTTGCGCTCGTGTCTCGTGGTCACGACCCTCGTTTGCCCGTCCCAAATCATCATTGGAAGCATCTCGGAATCGTCTCCTTCGCCTCCGCGCCATCATTACACAAGGCGGTCTTGTCAACATTCGACAAGGCTTTCCATTCACTTACGGAATCCATCACCGTGGTCCGGGTTGCTCGTCACGTCTTGGTGCGAGTACGACAAGAGCATAAAAGGCCCAGGAAGTACCACCGACACGAAGACTGGCGCTTGACTAAATTGTTGGCGACGCTTCGCCGATTACAACATAGCGATCTCTACATTCTCCCATCCACCGACCCTTGAAACACCATTCCAATACACAAGATAGGCCCAAACTTGTCACAGAATCAAATGGCACAATTTGCGCCTTCGGCACACGAGGTAAGCCCCACACCACCAAAGTTGCTCAAATGAGCCTCATAGCTCGCATCGTTTTCCTAACACGTCGCCCAGAAGCGAACATTGAAGAGAAGTTATCACAGGGGGAGAATGGCTTCTCTGAAACACCCCAAAAGTCCTGACCCCATATTGAAGAGATCCTTCAGTACGCCAAATGCTAGCAAATTGGATAGCGAAGGAGGGGAAGACGTACATGCTCCGCGAACGACGGCCGCGGAGAAGAAACGAAATAAGCTTGGATATCACAGAACATCAATTGCTTGCAGTACGTTGAGCTTTCCCATCCTTTCTCGATGCGAAAAATGATGCGTGGTGGGTGCAACTAACGGGACGAAAACCGCAGGTCACTGCCGACGCAGGAAAATCCGGTGTATCACATCGCCGGACACACCAAGTCGATGCGTCAACTGCATTCGATTAAAAAAGGAATGCAGCTTTTACCCAGTGGATCAACAGCCGGGCCCAGAAGTGCGAACGAAAGTCGCATCACGGCAGAATGGGCACCCCAGCTCATCTTCAACTTCTTCTTCGTCTCCAGCAATCGGTACGGGAAGCCCCGTTGATGCCCCTCTCTCCACACTGAGGAGCATCATTTCTCCGCCTGGCTCCCAGCGAGGGCACGGTGACTGTTTTTCGGATGCGAGCGGTATGAATCAAGTCCCAGCAAGCAAGACAGCCATCGAGGAACCACCCATGAGAGCGTTTGCTAACGTCGTGCTCTGCTCAGTATCACCCAATGGAATCTCGCCAGGAAGTCGTTATGCATTCACACACGCGCCCCATGGCTGGGTATCGACAGACATGACGCCGATTGGCGTTACGAAACCTGATGAAATGTCTCTGCCCTGGGTCTACCCAACTGAGCCAGCAATGAGTGGACAATTCTCTCCATACACACAAACGTCGTCCGCGTCGGTCGCTTGGACATCGGGGACATCCGAGACTGGTTCGCATGACGAGTTTGCCTGGGGGGACTTTTCCAATCCAATAAGGTCGCTCTCCTACAGCGGGGAAAGTACAGACGGCCATCCACACGGTCCGTTCATGTCGTTGAACCAGGCGCACCCAACGTCTTCATACGAAAGACGGCAGCCCAACCTGTCCGACGTCTATTCACCGTATCCAACGACCGTGGCTGGCGTACCATCACATCCCATGGCTGTCGTGAACGGCGGGCCTACGCCCGTGATGCACACATCAACATTTACGTCAGGCGTGAATCCCTGGCAGCAGCAGCACCAAATTCTTGCTGCCCAAGGCCCGCATGCAACGTGGCAGTACGGAGGAGGAAGCCCGTCCATATTGATGGACGAACAGCGGATGCCTGGGGTAGTACAAGCCCAATCCGGTATCTATTACTCCACCTGACTTGTTTTGATGGACATTGTCTTGGCCGCGAGACCTGCTAACGACGGTGACTCGTCCAGCGACGTTCTTGTCATATTGAGCCTTGACTGAATTGTGATGAGAGAGCGGTTCTCTGATAAGCCTGCACACACTCATGATGATTGTATTGGGGTCACAGGCCTACTCTCGTTCAGTTCGCGTCAGCTGGTATATCAGGGTAGGAAGCTTGACGGAAATCAGCATCCAAGCTATACCCCCTGTATTTTCTAGAGCCATCAAAAGAACAAGACGAAAAAGAAAAAAAACCAACCAAAAAGACATGGCATACCCCAGAGCTACAATCGTTTTCACCAGGAACGTATCTAGGGGAGTCCTGGGGTCTTGTCGCTGGAAAGACACGATTCATACGACCGGCGTTCAATTTTCTTATTGTGTTTTTCCTAATTTCTGATTCAGACTTTTCTCACCTAATGACTCCTCGTTTAATGGATTGCTGTATGGGATAGTGAGACTGGGGGCGGGGAGTTAATCGCGTGAGATATGAACTACACAAGCTAGAAGGTACATCCGGGGACAATAAGGGGGGGGTCGGTCGGATACGCGCTGCATTTGGGAATCAGGGACTCTTGTACAAAAGAGAGTTCACTATACACGAGGGAGAGTCCTGATGCAAGTCATTGGTTTTCGCCGGGAGGCTTTCCTACTGCCTACATTTTATTCGTTTTCTATTTCTCTCCATTTGTTCACCATTTTCTACTCTACCATACTTTATTTCTCTTACCTTCATTTATCATCTTTCCTTTTCTTTCCTCTCTTTTCGACTTACTAACAGATGGTGCGACAGCTCTTCCTTTTCCTTTTCAAAGAATGACAAAACAGGAAAGTCAGAAAAAACACGAGTATAAAGTACACACGAGAACGCTTTGAATATAACGATTTCGACAGTCGTGGCCGTCCAAATGTGTCAGTGAATGTTTTGCAGTGATTGACTTTGGGGGATGGCGTCGAGAATCGAGATGGAGAATTCGAGATAGATTGTGAGGCCCCATGCGACGAATTCGAGAGGCGCCAGTACAGGTACGCCCGTGTGAGTTGACTGTGACTTTGTGCACCCGTCACACAACTTGGCTGAGTGTGAGGGAATTTCTCCCCTTGAACTCTTGCTAGAAGTACATATGATTCGATCATATACGCCCGTTGCGCGTGTGATTACTATCCTTATTGTATTTGCGCTACATGGATGATGGATCATGGCATCATAAATGATTGGGCCATAAACGCCCCAAGCAGCAGTCAATCACCCATCTCTCACGATCCTCGATCCCCAATTCACGATACCAGCCGCCACGTCAACACCATCAACACGACGTACGCCCCCAAACTCACCCCCGTCATCAACAGCACCGTATCTCCACTCGTCTTGAACTTGTTCCGCACACGCACCTGCACCTGCACGCGCCTATCCGCACCCATACCCGTGTCCGCGTCCGTGCTCATATCCAGATCCAGATCCAGATCCAGATCCCGGGTGGTAAAGAACTGCCGATTCCCCTGATAGCGCCGATGCCCAGCCACAAGCAGCACTGCAAGCCCGTACACAGCAAACAGGGCACCTATGGCGTAGAACTCTTCCGTAAAGATCTTGAGTATGACAAGCGCGAAGGAGAACTGGCCAAGCGCGGTGCGCATATACGCGCCCTCAAAGGTCCGTTGTGCGGCACGAACTTCGACCAGCCTTTTTTTTTTTTTTTTTTGTTTAATTCCGGGTTCCCCCTTTTATTTTTGGCGCGCAGGGACAATTGTAGTAAGTTCGGGAAGTATGAAGTAGAGAGGGACTCACTCTTGGGAGGAGAGCACCATGGCTGGCTGAGGCTCTGAGGGATGAGGATGCTCGGGTAGGGAGTCTTGGGGGGTCGACTGATTCATGTTGCGGGCATATCGGATTGTGTCAGCCTTTGACTCGAAAGCAATTATATGGGTAGGTATGTACAGTATAACGTGAAGTCGCTCAAACGCGTAGGTAGGTAGGTAGGTAGGTAGGTAGGTATGGTATCATGAGGTCATGTCGTGCGGGTATGTAGCGGAAAAGAGGGGGGGGGGGGGGGGGAGTCTCGGCTTGGTGCGTCGGCATTTGAGTGTACGTAGAGGAGCAGGAGAAGATTTGTACCCGAAACATGGTCGCACGGCTTGATAGGCTGACAAGAGGCTGTACCCGAAACATGGTCTTGATAGTCTTGTTCTTGTCTTGTCTTGTGTTGTCTTGTCGCGCGAGGGGAAAATGGGAGGCAGGGCAGGGCAGGGCAGGGCAAGGCATGGCAAGGGCGGAGAGAGATGAAGGCGCTAGAGAGAGAGCTGGGTTGGATTTAAACGAAGATGCATGGGCCGTGCCGCCGACCGACGCATGAACCCGGGCCCGCCCCCGGATGCGGCGGCTTGAAGCGTACCTACCTACGGAGTATGTACCTAGGTATGTATGTAGGGGGGAAATTCTAGAAGGAAGAGAGGCTTTCTTTCTTTCTCGTTTTGGTGGTTTGGAAGAGAGAGCAATTGCCAATGACTCCTTTTCGTTTAAGCTATGACGCGAGGGGGGAGCTAAGCTTGTTCGGCGAGGCTCAATGGGGCTTAGTGCGCCGAGGGCCTGGCTGAGGGCTGAGGCGCTCACAAGTTATGCATGTAGGTACATATGTACATACATAGGTACATCCACTACAGAGTGGTACATGGTCGTGGAGACATCCAAATGCATCATGCTCTTTGTTTCATGAACTTTAAGGTTGGCTATTTGGAGTTTGGTAGTTAATTCTTTTGCATCTCGAGCTGGCCTGAGGTTTGCCTCTAAGTATGCATTGTTGCTTCTGTTGGCTCTGTACTAAAATGCACAATGGGAAGCATATCTTACGTAGGTACATACATACCTGTACTCCGTAGAAGTCATCTGTGGGCCCAACTACGGAGAGGTAGGTTGAGTATGTAATAGGTACCCAACAGACAGCGCAGCATGGGAGAAACCTCCGAGAGAAAGGGTTCTTCCAGAGTCCTCAGGGGGAAAAACTTCAAGGTCTCCAGACTCCATGCCCCTAGCGATACCTGCGGGACGCAACGTGTTGGGCCGCTGGGCAAGGAGTTGCGTTGCACCAAAGAAGTTGATCAGTGCTGCCAACGGCCCCTCTAAGGTTATGCTATGCCAATAACAGCACCTTTGATGCAAAATGACTCCCGAGTTCCCCGCTGATGGACCACAAGTCCACAACAGAGTTCAAGCCAAGCACTGGAGCGAGTCCCATCTTTCGTTGCCAAGGAGGCGGTGCCAGTCGGAGTGCTTACCTACTCCGGACGTACGGAGACAATACTTTGCAACTTGTGCAAAGTGTCTGGGGACCTGCTGATCTGATGCAGGGAGAGCCAAATGCATACAGGTATTGTACTGCAATGGTGGTACATGCTTACAGGCCACACCGTGCCTTTGCGCAGCAACTCGTGTGGTGAACTCAGAGTTCGGGGCTCTCTGTAGGTCCCAGTGCTGAACGGAGGGCTCATCAATCGCGCAACTGGGCTTGTAAGCATGGCAAAAGTTCTCAAGAGTTCAACATCTGTTCCATGGAGTATTTCATGTGTCTGAAGCACCAATGCCTGTCAGCCGCGCTTCGTGCTCAGAAACATTTTTAAAAAGTCGTGAATCGTGATGCAGGCCCTCAGCCACCGCAAACACCGCGAAGCACCGCCGTGAAGCACCGCCATAACCGGAACCCGCTGTGGCTGTGGCAGGCTGCAGCGTATTGCAATTTGCAAACTTCAAAGGCCGGACCCCGACACCCAGTTTCCACAAGGTTTGAACCTCACGTGGCCAACGCAGACGAGAACGACAACCATGGACACCATGGACCAGCCGATGGCGGAGCATAATTATCGCATCCCAAGGCGGAATTGACACACGGGCACAGAGGCAGATCTGAAGACTGAAGGACACAAGCCACTGCTGACAGCCTGGCGGAGGCTGTGGCGTCCGTGGGAGAAGCTTGGCTCGCGCCTTGCCACAGGAACTTCTTTCAGCTCCGCGCATCGCAAGTCGAAAATGGCATGGCGCTTCAGTGTTCGCATACTTACTGCATATGGAGTACAGACGATGTCAGTGGACGGTGTATAATCCGTAAGCAAAAGAAATGGCCGCACGGGTCTTGTGTTGTCTCCTGCAGCTTGGCCCGGCTTCTTAACACGCAAGTTGACACAGGTTGACACAGGTTGACACGACATGGCCATTTTGGCAACACACAACACCAATCTGCACGGCTTCCCTCCTCGTGTCTTCCGCTTTCGCAGACCGAAGGCGTCGTCGCTTGTCAACGCCAATCAACGCCAATCAACGCCAATCAACGCCTCATGCAGTTGGCTCAGTTGGCTCAGTTGGCTCAGTTGGCTCAGCCAGCAACCTGAGCCCCTGCTTGTGACCCGGCCCTTTGATCACCCGCATGCGAGTTGCATAGGTACTATGCCGTTGTCATCTCCACTGACGCCATATTATCACCGAAATCTTACAGACAAGCCAGCGACCAGCTAGCGACCAGCCAGCAACATTGCTTGTTTTCTGTTTCTGCCTTGCCATTATTGTATATCATCTTCTGCATCGCTGTCTGCCGGGGCCCTGGATCTCCTGCGACCACGTTATCATGACTGCGAGTTCTGTCCAAGCACCTGCGTTTGTGCAAAGCCGGGACCCGACAAGCTGCACTACCCCAGCTTCGACCGTCGCGCGTCAGGGTCACCACACATTGTCATGTTACGCGACGGATGCTTTGAGCCTTTCGATAGACGACATGCAAGTTACTGACGCCGGTACCCCTTGTGCAGAGCTTTTAGAGACCCCATCTAGTTCCAACGCAGCCTGGAGTTTTTATCCGTCTAGCAATTTCGGCGACTTCGACAACGATCCTTTCTTTGGCGCCGACTTCAATACTGTCGCTTCTGCTACACCGTCTGTTTTGGCTGACTCGGTCTGGGGTCAGACAGCTATCTCGTGTGATAATCAGATTGAAGTCGAGGACCACGCCGTGTCGTACCCTCTGACGCCCGCGCACACTGCATCTCTTTACGCCGCGTCGCCAAGACCTGAACGCAAAGACGTCGCCGGACTGGTTGACGCGACGGAAACGCTACCCATGTCCATCTCACCGCGACAGCTCAAGAAGACATCGACTCCCACCTCTATTACTGTTGACACTTCTGCGTTGACCCCAAGCCTGAGTACCAGTGGTGATTGCGCCAGTGAGGACGCTCTTGCGTCAGCGATTAGTCCCATGTATCCTCAGAGCCCAAGAGTGACTATCTCCGTCTGGGACAGGGATGATGCACCGGTTCACGCGTTTGAGCGGTTATCGAATAGTAGTCCCAGGACTGTACGTGGCCGTGTTTCTGCGTCCATGGCGCGCGACTTCATCTCCACAGCCCGTCATGACGGTCTTGAATCCGCACGCCGCGGTTCTCTAGACGATTGGCGACAAGCGACAGGAACAAGAACCGGTGGCGTCGAGCCCCGGAAACGTTCGTCAGACAACGTGTCCAGTATCAACGAACTTGACGCGCAGCGCGCAGCAGATGAACGAAACGAAGACGTTGGGCGATGGCTCTCCAACAACATGGACAATGTATCCGCCCCCGTGGAGACATCTCCCGAGGAGATACAAGCCCTCCAGAGCCCTGCAAATGATGACGGAATTCCGCTCGGCCACCACACCGAAAATCGATGCGTACCCGGCCAGGCATATTTTGAGGGCCCGGGGGGAGACATTTCTGCCATTGATCGAGAGATTATTGCTTCGAGTCGCATATGGGCAGATGCACCGCGGCTGCCTAACATCCACACCGACGACCAAGGCAGACACCAACCAGAGACCTCCCAAGCCGCCATGGCACGCTTCGAGAGACTGTGCCGAGACAACGATTCTGTGCTTTCGAGATCGGCGACGTGGGGTACACGAAGACGCAGTTTCCCAAGTGGCTTGGAGACCGAAGAAGCAGACGTGACAAGTGGGAATTTCCTCAAGAGGCTATCCATTATCAGTCCTCGCGGTCAAAACGGTCAAAGCGGGGAGAAGACAACGAGCAAGCCTGGCAGCTTTCTCCGAGATCTTCGAGGACTCGTGAGACGGACGAGCGTGAATCAATTGCGGAAAAGATCGCGGAGTCGCTCACGAGCCAACTCTGTTAATGGTCAGGGGGAAGAGGTCGTCACTGATCAAAGTGAGACGAGACAGAGCGTCCAGTGTGATGGCGCTTCGCCGCACCTTTCACTGCCTGTGAGGAGCACGAGCAGCGGCAAGAAGAGTTCTGGTCAGAGCATCAACACAACGCTGGCGTCCATGGGACAGAATCTTGCATCGATATGGACAGGCGGTCATTTTCGCAGCGGCTCTGTCAGCAGAGTCTCGAGGGCGCCGTCCCCCGGGGCTTCGGGTGGCGGCTTGACAGTGAAGAGTTCTGTGCGTCGTCCGAGGAGCAAATCGGAGATACCCCAGTCCACGACAAGTTCTGTGGGAATGGAGAGCGTGCCAGGTCTTGTCAATATGTGGCGCAGACCTAGTGTTCGTCCGGTTACGCCTGTTAGCAAGGGTAACGAGTCTCGTTCTGTCGCTATCACTGCGACTGCGACTGCAACTGCGACGGCCCCTGCCCCTGCCCCTGCTGCTGATGATGAAGACGATGACGATGAAGACGAACCATACGAGGAAAATACCTCGCATATCCAGTCCAACTACATCCAAGACTTCACACCCAACTTCGCCGGATTTAGGCAGCACATCTCAAAGCTGAACCCCGTCATGGGAAAAAAGCAGGAATACCTCCTAGACAGGATCGCACACCACCAAGTCCAACGATACAAAAAGCTCCTGACCGCCAAAGTCGAACACCTCCGCCAGGGCCCCAACTGCCCCTCCGGCACATTATGCACGACAGCCCCCAACGCCCCTAACGCCCTCAACGCCGCTCTTCCCACCGAAACAGACCATGAGGACAGTCCAAGTCCATCCCCCGAGTGCAACATCCACTTAGACACGTTCCCAACAGGAATCCCCTTCCCCCCCGTGCAGTATTTCCCCTCTGAATTCGAATGCCCACTCTGCTACGAAACGAAAAAGTGCCAGAAACCATCCGACTGGACAAAGCATGTGCATGAGGATCTTCAGCCGTTCACCTGCACATGGGCCTCCTGCAGGGACGCCACCAAGATGTTTAAGCGCAAAGCAGACTGGGTGCGGCACGAAAACGAGGGCCACCGCCATTTAGAATGGTGGATGTGCGATATTGACGGCTGCAGACATACATGCTACCGCCGGGATAACTTCCTGCAGCATCTCATGCGGGAGCATAAATATGCGGAGCCGAGAGTCAAGACTAGGGCTGCTGTGAAGTTTACCGGTGGTGCCGGTGCCGGTGCCGGTGCCGGTGTAGGTGTCAGTGCAGGGATGTTGGAACCGGCGTGGCAGAAAGTCGAGCAATGCCATGTTGAGACGGGTGTTCGTCCGCAGGATGAGCCGTGTCGGTTCTGTGGGGATGTATTTCCGACGTGGAAGAAGGTGACGGTGCATTTGGGGAAGCATATGGAGAGGATTGCGCTTTCGGTGTTGAGGGCGGTGGAGGTGGAGGTGGCGGCGGGGAATGTTTCTGCGGAGACGATTGTCAGTCCGGTGGAGGAGTCTGGGGCGGCGTCTGGGCTGGGTCAGAATTTGGAGATTCTTTTCGTGGAGGGTGCTCGGGTGGCTGGGGGGTCGATTGTGGGAGGATGTGGCGAGGAGCAGGAGAAGCAGAAGCACCAGAAGAAGAAGCAGCAGCAGCAGCAAGAGCAACAAGAACAACGACAGCAGCAGCAGCAGAAGCAGCAGCTTTTACGACACAGCTATGACGGCCAGCACGGCGCCAGTCTTCGACCTCCTAATCCATTCGCGTTTCCTGTCATGCCCACGGGATCTGAATCGTACCAGCAGCAGCAGACATACAATGGCCGCTTTGAGGACATGGTTTTTGGTATCCAACCATCAAGTTTCACACAAATACCACGGATAACTCCAGGATACAACACCACTCAGCTCGTGCAGGGGATACCCTCTGCCCATGCGGCCGATTATCTATCTTTTGCTTCTTCTTCCAAGGATACCAACAACGGGACTGGCACCAGCACCAGTACCAATAAGACCGACAGCGATAGCAACTTCATGTACATGCCCACGAGTGCTGATTTAGAGCCCTTTCCGCAATATAACACGAATGTACTCGGACTGCAGGACACTGAACATGCGGAGAGGGGCGGCCAGCTCAGCGGCCATATGGTATATGATGGCACAATGAATGTGGCGAACGTTCGGGGAAATTCCTTTCGGGGTTATGAGACGGGTTTGTACTCATATGCGCTTCCAGCGGATTTGAATCCCGGGAGGGGGGGGAGCGACCAGCAACAGCAACAGCGCGACACATGGGATGATGAGCATGGGCGCGCGTTTATGCGGTAGAGCGACGTGTGATTTTCTTCACAGAGACGTCTTTTTCTGTTTCTCATTTTCTTCTTCTCCCCCTTTTTTTTAGAGTATTGTTATTTCTACCACCCCATATTCTTATTCATACCACCTACCCCACTTCTGCCCCATATTTTCTTCGGCGGACTCAATTTTTTCTCCCGCCCCGC